>JAZEWT010000015.1:11897170-11932770 GCA_036362905.1 Mordacia mordax | reverse complement strand
CGCTGTCGCCGCCGTTGCCGCCGCCGCCGCCGCCGCCGTTGCCGCCGCTGCTGTCGCCGCTGCTGCTGCTGTCGCCGCCGCCGCTGCCCGCGCTCCGACCGCTCCTCGCAGCGCTTGGTGAAGTCAAAGCGAGCGCTTCGAGTCGTCGACTATGGTGCGAACCAAATCGGACGGAGGATTCAGAAAAGGTAACGCTTTGTTGCACCGTGACGCGCTCCGCCGTCGACTGGATTAAAACGCCGTGACAGGATGACGGTTAGGCAGCGTTTAATAATGATTACATGCCGTGTGCGAGTGTTTGAGGGTTAGACGATGTACCACTGTAAGCTGGTAGCGTTAGTTTATGTCTCTGCTCATTGGTAAAGGTGACTGAAGGACCGGTCGCTTCTATATTTGCTACCGTGCTTTTGGGGCACAAGTGTTAAAAGTCGTTACATTGACATAAGGTGTAAAACTTGCATGCGCGAAATATACGTTTGCGCTTGTTCTTGGCTGTTACATGGTTGATTTAATCTACTGTTGAAATGTATAATACATCAACCTGCCTGGTTAGAGGCTGTTTACGTAGCGCCTTATCTACGCACAGTTTACACGTTTTAATGTGTATAAGCAGGTAATCTAAATCCTATAAAAGAATACGGAGCACTGTTTATTCCGAACATGTCACGTCTGTAAAATTACATTTTAATAGCGAATTTTACTATCTGGATCGGTGGCTCTGCAGTACAAGTTTGCTCACGAACTAAATTGTCGGGATAGTTAATGTTCACATCTGGCTTGGAATAAGTGTCTGTAATACTATTAAAGGTTAACCTTAATGGTATAAAATACTTTAATTGGTAAATGTGAAGTTTTCGTTAATGTCTTGGCGCCATTTTCAGTGCCTCGTAGCTTCCCCGTTCCGAGTCAAGGCAGTGGCGATATTTAATAAATCTGCACAATATCAACTAAAATAAATAGGGCGACGAGTTTAATATTCAAGAGGCTTGGTTTAAGGTACACCGTGCAGCAAATGCGACGTTTAAAGTGTCGTGAATATTGAGGGGACAATGTAGAAACCGCAGGCAGCGTTACGAATCCAGGGTTTATATCAAGTGATATACTCGATAAAGATTTTACGGCTCCGCGTCTGAGAATCGCTGTCCTTTCGGGATGGCTATGTAGATCAATTTCGGCTATCTCGACAACAGCTATGAAGAGCGATCCTCATTGAGGCTCCAGAGAGCAGTTAAGAGTCGCCTTTAGGACACCTTACATCAACTGGCACTTCCTGCCACCGAACAGGTGATAAGCTCACCCCACGATTCATTTGCGTGGGGAAATCACTTAAATTCGCTGAGTACATGGTGACAACTAATAATAATAATAATTGCACTTATAGAGCGCTTTTCACCCAAGGGTCACAAAGCGCTGCACAGAGCTGCGGAAAGAACGGCACGTCAATAACGACGTAAACTAGACGTGGGTGGTGCGGACAGGAAGTGGCATTAAAATAAAAAAATAAATATTAACGTGGGTGATTGGTCTTGAGTTGTTAATCCACAACACCTAATATCTGTGATGCCCTCTATTCGTTAGTGGTTGCCGCAAGAGCGCCACGCAAACACGTCTCCGATCCTCCTGCCTCTCCTGGGTCAACCAACGCAACGCCAGGTGAGCCAGCTTACGTGGACACGTGCTGGAGGACATTTGTCTATGATGTATTGCAGCTCTAGCCACCTACAATTTTGCAAAGTCACGTGCGGTTTGAGAATTACACGGTAATGTATTCACAGGAAATAAGTATGGTGGTGGAAACTCTGTGTGCCCAAGACCTATACCAACATGGCAGAAGGGAATTGGCGAGTTCTTTGCGTCTCCAACCAAAGGTGGTGACAAAGAAAACCGTGTGCCCGATGGGTCCATCACTGGGAGCAGTGGAGCAAGTTCCAGCAAGGCAAACAGGTGACTTTTCTTGAACCGTTCACTTTTTAGATGACACTTTAAATGCTTAACCACTAATAATTTTTCTCTGCCTTAGGTTCTCAAAAGCTGGACCGTCCAGCAGCAAAGGAGACTGCTCACTTGAAGATTCTGATGATTGATGAAGTACAATAATTTAATTGTGTATATATAGTGGTGTGTAAATACCCACACCTTTTACAGTATGCAATTCATGTTAACTAATAAAGTTAATTTTACAAAAAAACTCGTATTTTTCAGATTTTTGCACTTTTTGGATGCTTCATGAATTTCATTTAACTGAACACAAACAATTAAGAATGGATTGCTCAGCTTTTATTTGCATTTTCAAACAGTCCTACACTTGACATCTGGCTACTGCCAAGCTGACCTTTACACCTTAAATTGTACTCAATGGAAACAAAAGCAGAATCAGTAGAACATTGCTGATTGCCAGACTGGTTCCTACAGCTAAGATGCAGCTGTAATGGAATTTGTTGGTGAAAGAATGTGACACTTGTGCCCATGGGATGGTATGAAATACATTCTGAAGCGAAACAATATTTTAAACTGGGCTTGGAGCTTAAGCTTGCCTACAGCTAGCAACTGAATTGAAGCAATTCCAAAGCAATGATGTGTTTGCACCAGTTAACAAAACATGGCTTTGCTCTTTTCTACCAAGTGCAAATTTATTTAACTAAACATGGCCATAAAAAAGTAAAGCTTTAAACATCCCAAAAAATAGCTTGAATAATCCAAATATATGAAAGGCCTAATGGTGGATCCAGTGCAGAAACACCAGTGTTAAACTTAATGTATTTCAATTGCTACCTGAAATTCTAGAATGCCACATCCTTACCTGCCAACATTCATGTATCAATAGATTTGATACTGGTTGAGTCATACATACTTTTGTACAAGGTAACTACCCACTTTGAGAAGCTAATCGCACAAACCGCTAAATACTACTGCATTGGTCATGTTATTTTAGCTTGTGTGAAGGCCATTCCCAAACATCTGCAGTCCGACTCGTTTTTGTAAAAATCAATGTACTGCAAACAAAGATTGGTCAAATTGAAACAACATTTGTACAACCAAATAAATGGTTTTACAAAACAATCGGCTATAAACTTTGTTTATTGAGGTTATGCATTTTACAAAAAGGGAATCAAGTAAGACCACAGATGGAAAGAATGTCAGCTCAAAACTGGGATTGGCTTCTTTTTCAGCCTGTTGAATGGGACATTTTGGCTTACATTACATTCAAAGCTGGTACAAAACTTACAACTTTCTAGTTTTGACTTCCATAGGAGGCACTTTTGTATTTTACATTGGAAAAGCTTTTTAAATAAGTTGCCAATTACGTGTAAAGTTTTAACTGTTGCCATATTACACACCACCCCCAAAATCTTGAGGCTTAAATGTCAACTTTGAAATGGCCAATTGTGATACAGTATAATATGCTAAATGTCTAGACGTGTCTGTTTAGACATTCAGATCTACGACATTCACCTATGTACACTGGTGAAATGAAATGTGAGACCTTAAATGCAATGACTAAAAGTACATTTTACATGCAAAATAAGGGGATACAAAGAATATTTAAAATTGAATGCAGTTCACTAACTGCCTGCATGCTGAGTATACATATAGGCCACTTTTGTTATACCAAGGTAAGTAAACAAAATTGGTAATTTCGTATGGTTTAAAAAATGACCGACTTTTATGTCATCCATTGTGGATTGATTCAATAGATTGCAATACAAAGGTGGCCTTCATGGTGGACAGTGGTGGTCCAGAGACCCTGTACATTTGGTAAACACATCAATTCTGGCTATCTTGGCTCAAATAGTTGAACTGGGGAACATTCAAATGTGCATTTCAAAGTAAAGGAGGTGGAGGTTATTGATACTAAATCAAACTTAGACTAGTAATGTACAGAAGGGCTACAGACAAGGTAATTCAAACATTGTACTCTGCAGGCAAGGATTTGACTCAAAACAGCCCATACTTTTTATACTGGTGCTTGTTCGTTTTGTTGCTTTGTGCCAATACATGCCACACTTGAATGTGCAACTTGACCAAATATGACCAATAAGGTGCAAATCTGGCTTACTGGTTTGAACACATTTTGGTAGAAAACAGGCCAACGAGGTTACGTACCTGTCCCATTACACCACCTGACCAAGCCAACATACTTAGCTCTTGCGAGACCACCTTTTCATCTCATGCTTTGTGGCCAAACATCTGCTGATGTGCTGCACAAGCTGCACTATGTACAACACTCAAATTGGGACCCACATTTTGGGTATTGCGATATGCACACGTGAATAAAGCCTAGCCATATTTCTATGGTACCAATGATGCCACTGTTAGACACAAACACCTGTCACATGTTAAGATTTTTATATTGTTGGTAGCAAGCATCTATACAAAAGGACTGCAAACATCATTGGTTGACAAGGGTGCATTCAGTAGTGCAAATAGGGCCACACTATGCATTTTATGTCCATTTGTACCTTAACACGAAATCGTTCTGACTCAACATTAGCAGGGAAACAATCCACGTTCAGATACGAGATAATCTACTCCATACCTGGCTTTAACTGTTAAATACTGTACAGTGAATTATCTTACAAGAAAAACAACAGAAACCAGCAACTAATAAGCTTCAAGCAACTAAGATAATGGGTGTCCCCATTTTTTATTGGTTCAGGGTGCTCGCCGCACACCGTCACACATCTTAGCCATGGCGTAGTTTGATAAGAAATATGAGGGGGTCAATTCTTGACAACCAGAAACAGACGTCCTCTGGTACTGTCACAAATCCTTCTCTTGGGTCACATTATGCCCTTTCCTCCAGCTGCATGAAACTTGTTCATCAGAGAAAACAACTGACAGATGTGGGAGAAAAAAGTTCCCCCTCCTGTCAGATTTTATGAAAAGAACATTTTGGCATCAACTCCAGCAGATCTGCTCCACTTTCCATTGGCCTAGCACACACTTATCGTGGACCATTCTTCTTTTAAGAAGTAACACAAGAGTATGCGCGGCCTTTTGCCGACAAAGCCTTGACTCTCGCTTTAGCCAACGTTGAAGGCAATATTAAAAACCAGGTGTCAGGAGCTTGGAAGGCAAGGGAAGGGCTCCTCTTTCAGTCCGGTGCTGGCTCTAACTGCAGTCCAAGCAGTTGCTGGTAGTTGATGGTCTCCCCGAGTCATTTGTGTCGCTGAGTAGGCTTCCTCTTCCGCCTTTTGAAGAAGCAACAGCACCTGAAGACAAACACCAACCATTGAAACATACATTTTATGTGTCAAAGATACAAGGCATATCCATATTCTAAACCAATGTTTTGACTATAGTCTACATTAAGCCTTCATTAGCCTTGAGCCAAAAGAAAAGTGGATATGTAGGGTTATTTTTGCCACCATATCTGTCACAATAGCTTTGAACACTACAGTTGTGGATATTTTAATGAGTATATGCAAATGTCCTGTGCTTTATCCTACAATGTCGAAACAATAAAGGATAAGTAGTACCCCTAAGGAACAAAATACCAGAGTGAGATTAAATACAGAAAGATGTTGACAGTGAAAATATAGTGAACATTTATTAATACACATGCATACCGTTTATATCCAGCCTTGTAGCTTACTTAACTACAATTTTACATTCACTGTTCTCTGGTTTTGATATCAATGCTACTAGTCATCATCAGTATGGACTACATATTACATGACTGCTTAATCTATTTGAATAGGGAATTAAGAGATTAAATCTACATTCTAGGATGATAAGTACTAATACAATTACCTATTTTAATACTTACACAAGACACTGTTCAAAAGTTTACATCAAACAACAGCTGTTTTTGTTTCTGAAAATGTTAAATTCATTATTTTTAAAAGCAGTGCAGAATAACTGGCCTACATTATCAGTCACTTTCCAAATTCAATAAGTGATGCCAACTGAAATTATAAAAAAATGTATTGAACTATGCACACCAAAAACAAGTTTTGTGCAAATCTACATCAATGAGACATTGAAATTGGAGGATTGTTATGTCCATAATTCCCACAAAGAAAAATTTATGTTTTGGAGTCTGCGTTGTTAAGTTTCCTACGAAGCTTTAAAAAATTAATTATAACCTACGGAGCTATGGCCAACACAAACCATTCGGTGTGAACTGCACGAGATGGCTGACGTTTATTTTAGAAACAAAAACAGGCAAGCATTCAGCAGTTACTGTCTGCATGTGTTGCAGCAGGACTGGAACCACTCACATGTTGAACAATTTCTGGCAGCTACGGATGACAGCAGGAGAGTAAACACAGGAGAAGGAAAACAAAGGTCAGTTTGGATTGAACCAACAGCACAGCAAGTGAGTAAGAAACATCGGTTCAAGTGGAAGAGCAACACAATTGTGCACGTAAGCAATGGAAATTGTAAAAATACATCTGCAAACAGTAAGAGAAGATGAGAAAGACACGTTTTTTTTCAGTAAGAATGATGGCTAAGTTTTTCATTTTTTTAGGTGGCCATGTGCACTATTAAACAAACTTAAAAATATACAACTGTAAGAAAGACCGCTCCTGTAGGTAAAATGTGATGCTTCCAGTACAAACTGTCATCTGGAATCAGTAAATGATCGAGAATGGCATTTAGTTTTTCACACAAAACATACTTCGTCTCTTCCATAACTTCTACTTCTGCAGGAGCAGTAATTGGTGCGTTTGAGTGTCCTGCTGTAGGGTCATCTGGATTAAGCTCCCCATTGGTCGAGCCCACCACCTGCAGGAATAATGTGCATATAGTACAAAATATTAATGCAAGACGTAGTTCATTTGAGGATTTTAATAAAAATGCAATCTTCAAGGTGAGTTTGAACTAAGAACTAAGGCATTTCATCAACGGAATTACACAATATAATATAAAAAATTAAATCATCACTATTCAATAACTTTGTAAACCACAGCTTCTGTACTAATTCACCAATTTTAATTAAACAATTCTAGCTCATTAACCAATTAAGCCACCAAAATACTCATACAGCTGATATTTAGCTGATACAGATGACACCAGTTTATTTTGGAATATGGAACAAATTGACAAGCTATGGTTACCATTAATCCAAAAAAAGGCTCCCCTTAATAGGTCATGTAGTAACATTAAAACACTTACCATGAGTCAAAATTTATTTATAAAGAATTTGAATTTACATACCAAATGTGCATAAATTTCACATATTTTACTATTACTAAGGGAAAAATAATCTCAATGAAAGCACTTTAAGATTGAGTGAAAGCATTAACATAAAGGGTATTTCCAATGGAAATGTGAATTTGTAAAAGTTAGAATTAAGTATCAATTAGCATTCCATAATAATACAGTTTAGAAATAATTCTGCTAATTTGTATAAAGAAACTTTAATATTCAGTACAAATGTAAAATTCTATACATGGCATCACTGCCATTGCATCAACTATTCACACCTTCGATCCAAATACTTTAGATTTACAAACAACACAAGGATTGAATCGTGGTGTGTGGTGCTTGCTTCACAGATTAGTTTGGTGCACACTGGGACAGGGAGATACAGCCTGAAGTTGTACGGATGACAAAGCTGGGAGTGGGAGGAGGGAGTGAGAAAGCGGGTACCTGAGCCATGCCGGGAAATCTGTCACCTCCTGGCGGTGCAACCACGTGGAAGGTACTCGATTGCCTGTGGGGCTGCACTTCCCATGCCCCCCTGCGGTCTGACGGCTTTAGCAGCAGGGTTCGGAGCAGGAGGCCCATTAGTAAGGGGTCGTTAGTACAGATAAGCAGTGGTTATAAAGCAGTGGTTAAATTTAGTTGTGCAAGGGGTTGATTGTGTATTAAAAAAATAAGCTTTAAAAGCAGCTTCTTTAGGTCAAACTCAATTTACATTACAAAATCAGGAGCTAGGAATTCAATATGGTACTCTGCAAACCACAAATTCCATGCTAAATACGGAGCTGAAGCGTCACTAATGCGTGAGAATTGTAGAGAAAACCTTGTCCTGTATTGCAAGGAATTAATATGAAGTGCTTTACCCTACTGTACCTGGTGTCTGGCTAGCTGCAGGGTTCGGTCCCTGTGTGGCTCCCTGCTGACCGGCAAAAGGGCTGTTTCAGAATGCACAGATCCAATAGGTGTGGGCTGCAAAAAACAACAATGGCTTTACATTGAGCTGTTGAATGAACATGCAATTAAAATAAAATATGGTAGTTTGAAAAATACATATATATATCATGAGATACACTCACTATCTGCCTTCCCGTCCAGTCAAACTCGTAGTCAAAAGAGTAGCCTTTGCGTTCAAACAGATCCATGAACAAGTTCCTCATGTATTCATAATCCGGTCTTTCAAAGAAGTCGAGTCTTCTCACATAGCGCAAATATGTTGCCATTTCCTCTGAAACAGTAAAATTTAGACACACAGAATCAAAACGGATGGATAGTTCATATGTGTAGGACACCACAAAAACTTTCATTGTCTTATTTTATTTAAACATATCTTTCTGTAATGATGTAGGTTTTCACGGCTCGATGAATGATTGCTTCGAAAAGCTGCTCTCAGGAGAGCCGCGTCAATCGCTCCCTCTCCCTCCATCGCGACGTTTTGCTTCACACGTTAGAGGCATCCTCAGGCACGTACCTCTAATGTGTGAGAGGCATCGTGATAGGCCTGAGGATGCCTCTAACGTGAGGCGAACCGTCGCGATGGAGAGGGAGCGATCGACGCGACTGTCCCAAGAGAGCAGCTTTTCGAAGCAATCATCACATTTCGTTCCTTCAAACAATGTTCCATAATGCAACACCTACATACCTGCACATTATACCATATCCACATTTGACTTACCTGGGAAGTTTTCACATAAAACTTCAATAGGAGTGGCACGCTTTGTGTCTCCTATTTTTTGATACCTTTCTTTCAGTGTATCCGCCTTTGAACAAAAAATGCACAAAAGGGAAAAGTGTCAAAATATAAAACAATTCTGAATGTGGTAATAGGCAAGGCCATACAACAATAACCCATGTGTCCAAACAAGAACAGTGGAACAAAAAGAATACACTGCAATGGTAACATGACATCGATCCTGGCACAAATAGGTCATAATCATTGTAGAATTAACAACATTTGCACATATGCAACCATTCCTCCTTCCGTATTGAGCCTTTTAGTTTACTTTTAAGGTGGTAGCTTATATTTCAGCAATGTTTTTATAAACATGTTTCCCAACACAGATTCATTTTCTGTACTTGTGCACAATCTATTGGTGCACGTTTACACGTGTTTGCAGTTAATATTAAGTTCCAACATGTGGTGCTGGGCTTGTGTAAAATATGCACTCGATTCTAAGAACACTCTGCAGTAACTACATCACAGAGCATGCACAGCAGAACCTATAATTGCTGAGGCTCATCGGGTGATGGTTGAGCCGAAAGTGTGAACACAAGTGATGTGGAGAGCATACAAATAAATAAAATAATCCGGACACTCCATCTGCATAGCATTGTCTCTTGGCAGAGCAAAAAGACAGCAGCCCATATGCATACCTTGAGACCCTGCCAGGGCAAACTTCCTCGCAGAAAGTACATGAACATGTGCCCAAGCGCTTCAAGGTCATCTCTTCTGCTTTGCTCTGTAGCGAGCACAAGTGGGTCATTGCTTTTAAACATACTATATTACCAGCTTTGATACCTACGCTAAATAAATTCATTTGGGCACATTTTGTTGAAATTGAATATTTTATTTCATGTGAAACAAAATGCAATGAATCGCCGTTAATAGTCAGGAGTAGCTATTTTTCAAATATTAACACAATTACATTTTAATGCAACGATGACTGATTGCATTGCAAATTACTTAAACATACTATTAACCTTACATATTTTACACTTCATATAGCCACACGTTAATACTAGCTCACCTTTGCCCAAATGTGTGTTGATGCTCATGTACCGGGCGGTACCAGTTAGGCTCTTGTGTTCACGGTATGGGATGTGTTTCTTAGTCTCAGGGTCAATATACTCCTTAGCCAGGCCAAAGTCGATAATGTGGATAATGTGCTGCTTATTAGTGCTCTGGCGTCCAATCAAGAAATTCTCCGGCTTCACATCTCGATAGATTAGGTTCCGGGAGTGGACATACTCCATTCTTGTCAGCTGCAAACAGCACAGAGGACATTAATCATCATCATGACCTACAACACTGCTGGACGAAGGTATCCCCAAATGTCACCATCTCGCAGAGTCCTGAAATGCAAATTTCCATCTAGCATTCACTAATACTCAACCTCTGGGGTGGAAATCATCTCATGAGTTTTCCTTCCTTTGGCTGCCACTCCATCGTTAGCCTTGAGCACCAAACGTCATCCTGTCTAGGCTTGCCCTGCCGAAGCCCATTTATAAAAAATATAATATGATGTATAACTGATTAATGCATTCATCTCTGTCAATGTAACTGAGCATATGCCTCTCCTTGCTTCTTTATGCATTTTCGCGAGGCACACCATTACAACGTTTTACAATGAAATCCGCGACCTGTTTCGGGAACATTTTGGAAACCCCGGCTTGATGGGAAATGAGACACGTTTAAATGTTTACATCGTGACTAAAACGTTTATCTCCGGGCGCGTGTAATAACTACAGTGTGGGTGGACAGCGCAATGGTAACATCTGTACAGTGGTAACATCTGTGCAGTGGTAACATCTGCGCGCCACAGAAATAAAGTTCTGCCCGAAGCGGTTCCATTCCTACCTAGAGCACCTTTTTGTGCGAAGTTAGTGTTCTCTCCCCTTGTTCTGCATGGGTTTCCTCTGGGTTCTCGGCTTTCCTCCCACAATAACAACATTCTAATGCTTTAAAATCCACTAAAGTCGATTTGCCATTCTCATGTCGTCGTTAATGCTTACGTGCCGTTCTCTCCACAGCTCGGTGCAGCACTTTGTGACCCTCGGGTGAAAAGTGCTCTCGAAGTGCAGTTATTATTATATAAATATTTATTCAATTATTATTTGTTAACGACCAGGTTTTTTTTATCCTGGTCACAGCAGATGATAAACACTGATTGTAAAATGTCTTTGTACAATGGCATGTTGCTTTTCATTATCAAGTGTCCATTTCAAAACGCTGTTGTCTGCTCCCTTTATTTCATCAATTTGATTCAATTCCACTTTCAATGACACTATTACTCTTAAACTGTACATTTCATTCAAGGGATATATATTGTTTTAAATAGTACCACCAGCTACCTGAGCTGAACACAATTGTATGAAAGGACTATGCATATCTGAATCACCTTTCATGTTTTCATTCGCGCAAGTAAAAATACTTTGAAAGCTACGGCCGTGCATCCTAATAAACTGATAAAATCTTTAAGGAACCCAGAGATTAAACAAGTAACTTTCGTTCTGATGCGTAAGAGCAAGCCTTTGAACATATACATACCTTATCACAATAAACAGCCATCATGAAATATAAATTATGACAACATTTAGCAAATGTTTTGCAAAGTGCAAAGGTTATGGCTCCTGAAAGTGACGACCATAATTTTACACAAATAAATTAAGAAATTGCATTTAAAGCCTAAAATATGAAATCATAATTTAGTTGAATGTTGTAATTGGCACATCAACTGTGCTCAAGAATAAGTAAAATAAAAAAAACCAACATAATTTGTAACAAATACTTATGGGGAAAAAATACATTTTCATAAACACTGTACAGTAAAAAGACAATTTCTTAAAAGCAAACATTAATTAACAGACAGGATCTTCGTCTCTGTTAAATATAAATGGTTATATCCCATTTGACATGATGCATACCGACCCAGATTATGTCTCTAAGATATTCGATTATGTGTTTAGGTAAGAAATTCCTTGGGGGATTTTGCCCGCTCACCACTCTTGCAGTGAAAGAGAATTCTGATAAATATTTAACCATGGAAGCTTTTCCTGAATATGCCAATCAATGAAACAGCGGGCAGATTTTGCTAAATAATAAGTTACCAGTCACATCAAAATGTGTGCTTGTATACTGAAAAATCAGATACTTTACACTTATGTCTAACATGAGTATGAAATTATACTACGGTATATTAGAAAAATTTTGTTGTCTGGATTTTGCCTGGAATTTTGGTTGGCACAAGGCCATGCGCTTGCATGGTGGTGTGGAGTCACAGTGCAAATCTGAGTGATGACATCACTCGAATCCTGCAGTGTTGAGCCTGGTTGTGAGAGTTGGCTGATGTCACGATGCCCCTCCCCACCCTGGCCTATCCCTCACAAACGCTACAGAGCCAGACAGAGGGCCATGGGGGAGATGGAGGAGTGAGGTATAGAGGAGGGAGACACACAGAGGGACGACTAAAGAGTAAAATGGCGTGAAACGGACAGCAAAGAGCGACACAAAATCAGAAAGAGAAGGAGGTAAAAATGACAAGCAGGGGGAGAGTAGATTCGGTAGAGGATAGCGAATGAGATTGGAAAGGGAGAAATGGGAATAATGAGGTGAGATACGGTGGAGGGAGGAGAGGAACATAGCGTGAGGGAAAGGTAGAAGGAAAGATGAATAAAGAAACGGAAAGTACATTACAGAGAAACCAAGAGAGAGGTACAGGATCATTTTATACAATTGTCTGGGAGAACATGCAGGTTGCCAGCATAGTGCCATGGGCAATCGACCCACAGGGACCGTATCGCCGCCACGACGACGTGTTCATCCCAGCGCAACACACACCCCGCACCATATTTGCAGGACATACCAGGCTCACTCCACTGTACGTCGTGAAAGCACAGATTAGTTTAACTCCACCATGGCCTTAACCCCCCCGGAGTATTTTTTTTATCCAGAGAAGGGACAGGTCCCCTCTAAGTTTTTTACACACAAGATACGGGGGAAATTGAGTAATAAAGGGGAACTCTGGTGAAGGTGAGCTCGGGGGCCACACGGTCTCACCACGCAGGATAGCTGTCACGTAGCGCACTCGAGGCTATGAGAGGTAATAATAATAATTGCATTTATAAAACGCTTTTCACTCGAGGGTCACAAAGCGCTTCACAGAGCTGCGGAGAGAACGGCATGCCAACAACAACAGCACTAAAACGGAAACTCGGCAGGAATAAAAAAAATGTGTTGCAGAACAACAAGTAAAATATGATCAGTGTATATAATACATATTTTGGAAAATGGTTTAATTTAACATTTTTCGTATAATAATAGCATTTCTAGAGCAGTTATCACCCAAGGGCTACAAAGCGCTACACAGAGCCGCTGAAAGAACAGCACATCAATAACGAGAGATAAGAACGGCAAATCAGCAACAACGTTTTTTTGGAGTTTTTTTTTACAAATCCAAGCTGTTGGAGAGGAGCTGCGAGTGGTGAGGGGAGCTCAGGGTAAGCGGGCTCATGCTGCACTTAAAACAAAAGAGGTTTTCTGCGCTTGTGAGAACAAGTGAGGGAGCGAGGCCAGAGCTGATTGTAGTATGAGACGGTGGCAGCAGGGCACAGGACGAGAACGGTGCACCAAGTGGTGAAGCATAATGCAGGGCATTATACCCGTGTGCGATACATTCGTGCGACTGGGAACACTGTATGATTCGAGTGGCGGGGGGCGCGCAAGGCCAGCGCACGGTGCGGGTGGAAGCCGTGTTGTTTACCTCCTCATGGGAGCAGTTCGGTGGCACCGCGATAAGCGCTGAGCGTGTGCGGTTAAACGAGTGAGCGGCCCTGTTGTTTGCCGGGGTGTCGCGCATGCACGTGGGAAGCGACCGAGTGCTGCAAGCGGTGCTTAGGAGGAAGCGCAGACTCGGTGTGAGGGCGTGAGTGGGCCCATGGTCATCAGGGCTCTGTGAGTACTTTCGGAAGGGGAACGGCGTGTTGAGGTCACGCCCGAGAGGCATGGATCTCGTCTTTATGCGCGCAGTGCACGCTAGAGCGGTAGACAGGTAGAGGCATCTTGGGCTCGCAAAGCACCAAGTGCAGAGATGGCAAGGCGTCTCTGCACCACACTAGTTTCTATAAAGATTGTTCAAAATAATTTTTAACAGCCTCAAGTTAGCATTTTATTTAAGGCACGTGTGTAGATGTACACTAAGGTTGTATTTGTCTTGCACATCCTATGATTACTTAAAAAAAAGAGATTATGAAGAGTGTTGAATATAGCCTCATTAATTTAACATTTACTCAAGCTTGTACTTATGGAATATTCAAGCCACATAAACGGTGCAATAAAACAATATTGGTAACCAATGCTGGCATTAGTTTTGAGGAATAATATATTTCAATAAGATATAGTGTTCAGAGAAACAATTAAGAGAAATGTACACAATTGTCACAGTCTGTTTGTGTATTTTTTCCCTTAAAAACTAAACCGCTGCCATTAAAATGATGTAGAGCTTATATCTACCTAACAACTGCGTAAGACCCACAACTCAGATCGAATGTGATATGAGAAGCCATATCACATTTGCAACGCTCAACATATTTTACACTAGTTGGTCTACTCGACTTATATCGAAGTAAGAACATGAAATACGCCACCTCTAAGTAAGTCTGTATGCCAAAAACATTCCATATACTAAGGATGAAAAGATAGGGCATTAATAATTATAGGAAAGACAGAAATGGCATTTGAGGGAATTGGTGAAGGCTTTAACATTAAACAAGTAGGACTTCATGCAAATGAAGAGTACATTCCGAAATTGTTCTTTTTGTCTCCCACGTTGGCATTCTGAGTTTCAAAACGCTTGACACGGCTGTCCTGCAATAACAGCTTTGGAAAGCAATTGTCATGCATCGAGCCATGCAAACCTACAACAGAACAGTGTTGCTGATAAAAGTACACAACAAAACACCGTGTTAAAAACAACACAACAAGTAACGCTGCCATGTCGCGGAAAGGTCATGTGTAAGATTACTAGCTTGAGTGCCTTTCTCTGTGGATTTAGTGTGGGTTTTTGCCGGGGACTCTCGTTTCCTCTCACAGTCCAAAGATATGCTGCCTAGGTTTAATGGCTTGCTGACTAAACTGCCCCCCCCCAAACCTATACAAGTTTTCGGTAGGTACGGATAACTGATAATGATAAAAACCCTGGTTATGGGATGAGGTATAAAAGAAGTTAACTCACCAGTTGGATGGCGATCATAAGCACTGTTTTTAGGGTGAAGGTTCGATTACACAGGTCAAACAGATCCTCGAGGCTGGGTCCCAGCAGCTCCAGTACCATGGCATTGTATTTTCCACAGGGCCCAAAGTAATACACCTGGGGAACACCCTCTGAAAAAGCCAGACAGCGTACGTGGTTTACTTACAAAAAGACAGTGTCAGTTGTTGCCGAATACACGTGATTTTAATTAAATTTTGGTCAACACTACATAGAGAAAAATATTTGAGAAATTTTACACAAACACAATGCATTTAGTATAGCCCATACTGTAATAAGCATGACTTGGACAATGACTACAAGTTGTGAAATTCCCATGCAATTTTAAAACGAAATCCTTGTTATGTACAAAACACTTCAAGTTTCCTGTTACATTACCACATCCGTTTTTTGACATAACCAGGCAAACATGATGACATAATTCTGCTGAACACACCCATTATACACACAATAACAAATGACATCCAAGTAGCAAACTATGTAGCCGGCATGCGAATTACACTATTGATTTTCCTTACAAAGGACATTGTCAATATAGGCGCTCTCATGGTATATACAGTAAAGAAATCTAATATGAGCTGACTATCAGAGGACCGAGGCAATGCACCATCTAAGTTAACGTTTATTCAACCACATAATGTTCAAATACAAATTACATTATGTAATGATGAAATCATATATTAAATTAACATTCTGCATTCGGAAAAATTGTTATGCATTTAGAAAGCGTAACGATCCAACTATTACGAGCCAATGGAAAACAAATACTGCAAAAGCAAAGCTTAAGTAAAGTCACCATGCCCAAAGTTTATCAACACCACTCAGAAAAGACCCAGCCAAACCAAGACAACCAATGATACAAATGAGTAACAATGAACATAAACAAATACTTGTGTTCACAATATCAACACTGAATCATTTAAAACATCAATGCAAGACAGCAAACATGACCTAGCCAAGCAAAGTGCACCCAATTGCTTTTAAGTGGCCTAGAGACACTGAAAATCACATGCCAAGCAAACATCACCACTTCACTCACAGATAACGCCAGTAAAGGCAACAACTCCTCTTCAAATCATAACTCAGTGTCACTACGAGCAATATAATGACAAGGTATCCATAAAAGGCAATGTCACATTGGTGACTAAAAAATGAGTGACAAAGTCGCGGGGGGTTCGATTCCTTGCTCGGGTGACTTTCTGTGCAGATTTTCTTCCAGTCGTGGAACATACGCTTTCTGTGCAGATTTTCTTCACAGAAGGTGTATGTTCAGATTTTCTTCACAGAAAGTGTATGTTCCACGACTGGAACATACAATGGCCAGGTATGAGGATAACCAAGGGTTTGCATGTGAAACCCCCAATGAACGATCATGAAGAAAAAAACGACTGAATTGTTAAAAAGTGTGTAATGTTACATACAAGAATTTAAATAGTCACGACGAAAACTAACGTTGAAAGATAATGCATCATTAATACGGTGGACGGATTTTAAAACATGTTAACCATTTTATAAATACGTACTGTACATCGTAGCTTAAACGGATCCGACAGATTGGCGAGTTGTAAATAAAACCAGGTTTCAGAAAACACTTGTGTGTAGAGTAATATCCATCATGAGGTCAATCTGGTATAATACCCCATTAGTTAAGCCACGGCAAGTTTTCTCAGTAAATGTTGGCCTGCATGTGAAAACAAAGCTACTCTCTGCAAGAGCATTATCAAACATTTCCCACGGTATTTATTGTATAGCTAAGATAAAAAAGCACACTAACAAACACCCTAAACAAGTCTGATTAACTAATACGGTAGAGGGTGATCTCGTTTGTTCGCCATTAAACATTTAACCTAATAAACTTTACTTCTGGAATAGTATTCCTAAGAGGAGCACTATTATATTTAGATATTTGCATATACAGTGTAACTAACTCGAGCCATGTTAAGTGGTCAGTTTACTTTTCATCATACACTGTAATAGCTACAGAAAGTTGGCCTCAGAATTAGCAGTTCTAGAATCGCTTCGAAAAGCTGTTGTCTCGGGACAGCCGCGTCGTTCGCTGCCTCTCCTGCACACGCATACTGCGACTGAGGACGCCTCTCACGTGTGGGGCGAAACGTCGCGAGGAGAGGAGAGAGGGAGCGATCGACGCGGCTGTCCCGAGCGAGCAGCTTTTCGAAGCAATCATCATGCATCGAGCCGTGCAAACCGACATCATTACAGTTCTAGAACAATCAACAATACATCTATAGCTAAAGTTACAGGCTACAACTCCCAATAAATGTTAGTGAACAATTCTATGCAAGTCTCTGACCCCATTTTTAGTAATGCATATTTCATAATCAGACAATTCAAAGGGTAGAACAGGTGCAAGATCAAAATGCTCAGAGTGGTTTATTCTCCAAACATGAATCTATACTGTAGGTACAAATACTGTATATTCATGATAATGTTTCTACACTTAATAATGTGAAATAACATCTCATTCATTATCAGTACCCGCTCAATCCTGCACAGTCACGGGGGACGGAACCTATCTCGGCCGACAGAGACCGCAAGGCGGAGGAATTCCCAGGATGTATGCGCCATTATATCGCAGGGTAGACTTGTTTAGGTAATTTACTCAGCAGGCAAATTAACAGCAGCAGCGTGTCTTTGGATGTTGGGAGGACACCGGAGTACCCGGCGTTTCATGATAATAATTGTGATTTTTACTGCGCTTTTCAGAACCGTGGTCACAATACAACACTTTCAAAAGATGTTGCTAAATTTGAAAAACTATACATTCTGGCATAGTACATGATTATCAATTGAAGGTCCTCTTTTTGACCAAGCCTCTCTGTAATGATGTAGGTTTTCACGGGCTCGATGCATGATGATTGCTTCGAAAAGCTGCTCTCTCGGGACAGCCGCGTCGATCGCTCCCTCTCCCCCCATCGTCTCTCCGTCACTAGCTACTTACAAAAACACTACACTTTTTTAAAAAGTGAAGAAAATATATTTCACGTTCACTAGTTAACCTTTGGAAGTTACACACTCTCATCCTACACGCAATATTATGTACCTAGCAGAAGAAACAGGATTATGTTATACTTTTAGAGAAGAACAACTCTGAAAATAAATACATTTCTAGAAGGATTTAATATATTCCAAATTCACCTGACAGTTTCTGAATGCTGTGAGATGAGAACTAGTGATACTAATTTAAATGACATTAAACTGTTAGAAGATATCTTGGCTTCCACTTTAAATTCTAGCAGTAAACAATTCAACCGAGGACATTTCATAAAAGTTTGAAATATGACTAAAACATTCATTTCCATTGACATAAAAACTAATCTCATCATGGCCTTTAATCTATTACCATTTTCTACATTAAGTCTAACTACACTTCACCCACATCGTATAAAAATGTAACCATTGTTAAACATGTGACAGCATTGCCACCATACGCAAGCAGTCCTTGCAGTGGCCCTCATTAATAAGCTGTGGAGTTAGCTGCCTTAGGTATCTACATTGCAATGACTGCCCGAGAACACATGGATATTTAAATGATCAGGGTGTACTATAAATCTGTCCGCACATATATTCCACTGTTGTTTTTAACCAATTAGTACAGAAGTCATAAAATGTTCAATGCTCAAGCATGTAAACAAGACATTATATAAACCTGAATTATTTAATCTTAGCCTTTGCAATACGATACACATTTATATTGTCACAGTATCCTTGACATACTTTAAGGAAAAAAAAGAACCACAAGCCAATAAACATTAATACCAAATCCCTGAGTTGATGTTTACGCATAATCAAACAAGTCTTATCCGTGTATGTAGAGATTAAATCTCACCTGCATTTCCAAGTTGTTTGTAGAATCTATATTCCAAATGTAGCTGTGGTGCTCGTGACTTCATTGGTTCCTGTAGAAAACATTCACTTTAACTACAGTACAGTTATGTTTCATGGTATATAGATGAATACATGTTTTTTTTTATATAATACTAATTACCTATATAATTGTACTACAGCATTACAGTACGCAGTTTAAATTCAGCATCAGAAATTAAATGTGAGGCAGCAATTTCCATAAATTAATAGTATATAAAAATAACCTGTCAACGTACCAGTTTAATCGCGACATATTCATTCGTGTAAAGATTCTTTCCTGCAAACGAAAAAAATATAAGTGTTGACATTTAATCATAAAAAAACACATAATTACACACCATGAAATATTAAAGGCGTTCACGTATTCACTGTAGTGTTAAGGCAACGCATTCGGTAATGTGAGTTTTTTTTATACTACGTCGCAGTTCTGTATCTTAACAAAACGAGGACCCTTGGGGCTCCAGGTTCACTCACCTAGCCGGAGCTCGCCAAAGTTACCGCAGCCAATCTTCTTGCCAACTCTGAAGTTGGGGCCCACCATGAGCACACCGGAGCCCGCTGAGCTCGATGTCCTGGTGCCGTGCGAGGACCGCCCGACCCCGGCACTCCCCCGCGAAGCCCTCTTGCTTTCCTCCATCGGTGAGACAAGGGCCTCCCTCGACGAGCCCTGCCACCGTCACCGGTGGGTCAACTTGTGCGGGGAGATGACGACGACCCCTTGATTTGGACGTCGGTGGTCGGCACACTGTGTGCCGTCACGGGAGAAGTTCGCAGCTACCTTCTCAAAGAGTCGATCACAGCAGACTCGTCCTCCCGGTGGCCTGTGCAGGGTGTTGCCAAAATGGGCCACCTGCTGCAAGGTAGACGTTAGAGCTCTTAATAACATTTTAATGCTTGACGACCATAGCAGCAAAGGCTCAAAATGCCAACAGTCCAGTTAAACACACCACTATCGAAAATGGAATTAGACAAGAGTTAAACATTTATTGAATTAAGCAAGGCAGTTGGAACTTGGGAAGCGGGAGGTGGGCGAGTATGAGAAATTACTCAAAATACTCTGCCCTGCAGCGTGGTGGCTAAACACAGCATGGACGGGATGAAAGAAAAATATATACAAGAGGACGTGATTATACTGTGCGATCGCGGCATCTGTCAAAGAAAATACTTTGACAGATGCCGCGATCGCAATCGCTTATGATTTCCGTGTACTCCTGGTGTTATGTCCACGTCTTAACATACTGCACTGGAAACCTGTTTACTGTAATATTTGCTCTCAAGCATAATCCTGGCGAGTTAACTGTAAGCCAGGATGACCCAATTGCTGTCCTGTGTTAATATTTTACCCGGATGTCCCTTGAAAAAGATGTCCCATAGTGAGTTTTGCGTTGTTTTAAATATATTTCATTGCTCTTTCTAAATTATTGCGCTACATGAGCTTTACATAGGCCACCAACGACCTGGGCAGAGTCTCACCTTCCAGAAATAAAGGACATTTAATTGAATGAATGGTGGCTGAGCCTCAGGACACCAGCTCATCAGAGGGCCACACGGCTGCTGCCCAACAGCCCAGCCGTCATAGTAACCTAGGGAGCCGTCAAAAGGAACACACGCACACAGAGACAAACAAGCAAACAGAATGAAAATGCGGACCTCGTATTTAACAACAATCCGCGGCACACAGAGGCCGCGCTTCACACGCGATCCCCAAATCGATTATTTGAGGAAACGTATTTGGAGCGCAAGATAGCACGGGGCCAATCTCAAGAGGACAAAGAAGCATTAATATTTAAGGTTGCAACGGTTGTATTTCTTCTGCGTTATATTTCATCGCGTTGCTTCACTGACGAAGCAAAGCGACAGGCGACACTTCGGTCCGGTCGTATGTAACAAAGACCTGGGAATTTAACAAAAGCACAATGAGCGCGCGCGCGCACGCACACACAGAGAGCCAACGACACATAACACATACATTACCGCAGGGCCTAGTCGAGACTGGCGAAGCCTACGGCCTCGCCTGGAATGCCCGCCGCCACAAACACACCTCCCCCCAACCGAGCGGCGAAGCCGAGCGGCGAGGCGAGCGGCCTGGCTGCATCAAAGGAGGCGGCGCATCATCGCGGGAAAGCAACGATGCTCGTCTTCGTTGCGCAGAAACAACGACAGATAGGCGAGGCGCAGACGAAGCTCTGACGAAACAAATGTAGTCTTTTCTATCGCAAGCCTTTTCCTTTCTTCTTCCTCCGACTCCTTTACGTTGCTGGCAAGCCCGGGCGAGTCGCCTGCCTGCCTGCCCCACTGCGCAAGCGCCGATCCGGAATGTACCACTCGCGTCAAGGGGTCCGACATCCGATTATTGGGCTAATCGATTTTTTCACTGACTTGTCATCGCTTTGTCACGGGGGAGCAGTGAGTAGCGCTGCCACCTCACAGAAGATCTCATCTCATCTCATTGTCTGAAACCTCATCATCATCTCATCATCTCTCATCTCATCTCATTGTCTGAAACCGCTTAGTCCTATACAGGGTCACGGTGGAGCCGGAGCCTATCCCGGCAGACACAGGGCGCAAGGCAAGGATATACCGACGATGGGACGCCAGTCCATCGCCGGGCACTGCGGGGCAATTTAGCCTGCGAGCCAATCAACCTATGTAGCAGCATGCTTTTTGGACTGTGGGAGGAAACCGGAGTGCCCGGCGAAAACCCTCGCGGACACGGGGAGAGCATGCAAACTCCACACAGAAAGGCACCCGAGCCGAGAGATTCGAACCCGGGACCTTCTTGCTGTGAGGCGACAGCGCTAACCACTGGGCCACCGCGCCGCCCCCTCACAGAAGATCTCCGATTCAATTACCACATTTCTGTGTGGAGTTTGCATTCTCCCCCCCATGTCTGCGTGGGTTTTCGCCGGGTTTCCTCCCACCGTCAAAAAGACATACAGCTATTGCCTAGGTTAATTGGCTTGCTGAGTAAATTACCCACAAATATCCCGTGATAGACTGGCGTTCTTTTCTGGGTATAACCCTGCCTCGCGCCCTGTGCTGCTTACCTCTCGCCCAGGGACAACTGTTAAAAAGAACTACGTAGCTCAGCGGTTACTTCCAGATGAAATAAAAAAATGACTGACAAATCGGTGGGATAATTCAACGAATTTTGTACCCTGACGAATTGTCGTTTGGTATGTGTCGATCTAACGTGCATCAGATTAATGTTGGCGTTTCAGAACGCCGCGAGTATGAACGGACATGAAACAGCTTGGCACATGGCAAAAATAAGTTTTTTTATTGTTGATTTTCCGTTCATGTTGTTGAAATGCACTTCTCTCCACAGCTCTGTGCAGCGCTTTGTGACCCTCGGGTGAAAAGCGCTCCAGAAGTGCAATTATTATTATTTATAGCAGGGGAATATGGTGTCAGTGGAGAATAATGATTACAATTTCTAGTGTACGCATATTCGAATGACTCAGACGCGAGAAAACTACATAGAGTTGCGGAAGGGAGACGTTTGCTACGCGGTCAGCCGGCGCCAATATTTATGGCTGTACATGAGTCTTCATGCGAGCTGCGCTTCCTGCAACACCGAGAGCTCTGTGCAGCGCTTTGTGACCCTCGGGTGAAAATCGCACTAGACGTGCAATTATTATTAATGGTGACGAAACCGGTCTGCGTTTGTTAATAACGCTGCTACCCTTTGGGGTGGTCACATAATAATAATAATAATTGCATTTATCGAGCACCTTTCACCCGAGGGTCACAAAGCGCTGCACACAGCCGCGGAAAGGGCGGCACGTCAACAAAAACGACAGAGAACGGAAAATGAGCAGTAACAACGCTTTTTTGGGGGGATTTTCCTTTTCTTTAACAAATCTGAGCTGAGAAGAGCACGCCATGTCAACAACAACATCAGAACAATTTAACTGAAAGTCAAACAGTAGCGATAAATTATAGGGCATAAAGTCAGCAGAAAAAAAACTATTCTTCAACAAACAAGGAAGAAACAAATGTTCTTGAGCAGGAGCAGGCTGGAAGAGAGCCAACATCCTGGCACGACAACACTGAGCGGCATCAAAAATCCTAGCCGGAAGACGTAAAAACTTTACGGAACAAGTGAGTCTTGAGACGATATTTGAAGATGCCCAAAAAGGACTCAGCTAAATGAATCTCCAGCAGAAGGGCATTCCAGAGTCTTGGAGCAGCACGCGAGAAAGCTCTGTCACCCATCGAATGAAGGTGTGACCTGGGCACATGCAGCAAGCCTGTATTGGAGGATTGAAGTTGTCTTGTTGAGGAGGGTGCCTGAAGTAGATTGCGGATATATGTCGGAGCTGCACCAGTGAGAGCCTTGTAGGTGAGAAGGAGGATCTTGAATTCAATCCTGTTTTTAACAGGTAACCAGTGGAGAGACATCAGTACTGGGGATATGTGACCGTGGATGGGTGTGCAAGTGAGGACTCTAGCATCCGCATTCTGCACACATTAGAGACGATTGATCAGGTAGACAGAGGTGCCAGGGAGCAGTGCATTGAAGTAATCGATTCGTGAGGAGATGAAGATGTGTAATGGCTTCTCAGCGTCAGCAGGTGACAGGATGTTGCGCAGTCTGGCTATATTTCTGAGATCGAAATAGGCTACCTTCATCGCCTTGTTGGTGTGTGTTTCGAAGATTAGTGAGGAATCAAGAGTCACACCTAGACTCCAGACTGCCTTAGCAACTTCAATAGTCTTGTCGTCAAGCATTAATTGGATAGGTTCGGTCTTGGAAAATTGGTGAGGGTTGCGACAAGCAAAACTTCTGTTGTGTCGCTATTTAGTTTCAGGCCTTCACAGTTGACAGTGAGGATGACATGCAAAGACCAGACGTATTGATGGATGACTTTGCGTGGATATAGATTTGGATGTCATCGGCATAGCAATGGTAGCTGAGATTGAGGCTGCGCAGGATATGGCCAAAAGGTTGTAGGAAGATGCTGAAGCGGAGTGGGCCGAAAACTGAACCCTGAGGAACTCCAGACCAAACAGGATGAATCTCTGAGTTTTGTTCTCCGAGGCTGACAAACTGCTTCCGGTTGGACAGGTAGGAGCTCAGCCAATGCAGGGCATAGCCAGAGAACACTCTACCCTCCAGTCGCTCAGGTCGGATCAGATGGTCAACGGTGTCAAAGGCAGCTCTTAGGTCCAGGAGGACAATAATACCTAGAAAGCCTACATCAGTAGCGACGAGGTCATCAACTACTTTTACCAGAGACATGAAAACAATATGTTGGTGGTCTAAACGATTAAAAAAGTCAAACTTTAAATTTATTTTGAACACGTGGCCAAGAAAAGACTGTATGCTTTTGTGCATTAAATACACATCATTGTTTTTTTTTTATGAAAGATAGGCATTTTAGCGACAACATTCATCTGTTTGTGTCTACTGCCTGTGGGCAGATTTTTGCGGTTATACAGTTTTCCGATGCGTTTTCGAGTTGTACTTTATTCTGTTGTGAAGGATGTCTTAAACATCAACTTAATACAATGACAACTGGGTCGTTTGTACCTTTTTTTATCATTAACACCAGCCATGGTCAATCTACTGCTAGATTAACGCCTCCAGCAGCTCCCGTCATCTTTCGCAGTCTAACAATGTAATCATACATCCAGAATTTGTGTAACATTTCGCTGCTGGCGAGATCCGGGTTGATATTTGGCCATGTTTTCTCTGCTTTAACCAATGCTGACAGGAAACATCGGCAAAGCTGAAAGGGTGGTTGATCAAACTGTCCATTTATATTCAATAAACGAAAATACTTTAAAACAACATGTATTTGCTCTATTGTTCTTTTGTAATGATGTAGGTTTTCACGGCTCGATGGGGGGGGGGGGAGAGGGAGCGTCGATGCGCTTGGAGGTGAGGGAGCGATCGATGCGGCTGTTCCAAGAGAGCAGCTATTCGAAGCAATCATCACTATTATCCTTTTGTTAAAAAGGAGAGGCTTTACCCGTTTTCTGGCAAAAAATAGTGTTCAGTTCTTAACAACACGAAATAGACACTTTTCGTAAAGTGTCAAGTTTGCCAAAAATACACACGTTGGTGATAAAGACTGCAAACAACATGTTTTGATAATATATGCATTGTTCCGGAAACAGAGTGGCCTGCATCAAAGACAGCTTCCTTTTAAGCCTTGTCACAATGCTAACCAGATATTGCCAAAAGGCAATCAACTGAGGACAACACAATATCAATATCGTTCTTTTGTCGACTTGAGATTACCTCTTTTTGTAAAAATCGTCGTTGTACATTCTGTTTGCGCAACGTAAATCCCTTACACGTACTCAGGCATGTAAAATATAAATGTGTCCTGTACAGTCTTCAATCGACTTGGGGCGAGTGCTATAGTGTGTCCAACACCACACGTGACCGCCTTTGTCTCCCCGTTGCTGATGTTTAATACACCAGATCAGGTACTCATTTTGGGTCGATTCGACATAGGGGTAGCCTGGTTTCTATATCATTTGCCACTGTTGTTGGCTGTCAGGGAATCGGATCGAGGTTTCCATATTCATTGATGCATACACATCAGGGTGTCCGGCGATGGACTGGCGTCCCGTCGTCGGGTGTATTCCTGCCTTACGCCCTGTTTTTCCGGGATAGGCTCCGGCTCACCGTGACCCTATATAGGATTAAGCGGTTTCAGATAATGAGATGAGATGAGACATCAGGGCTGTTAGTCAACTCTTTGCAACAACAGTGTTATTCAGTTTGCAGCCCAGCAATGTGTGGTTCCAAGCTTCGTGCCGTGCCAGGCTAGGTACATCCCAAAGCTCGTGCTGTGGAAGCGGGTCGATCTCCGGGTTACAGCGATCGGAGTGGGCGACAGGTGCGTTTAATTAGTGGTAAACAGGCCAGGGCTAAGCGACGGTCATGTAGTGCGAGGTAAATTGTTGGCGTGCGAAGTGCGGGGTGTAGTGTGGTGTTAACATTGCGTTATCGTTATGTTATTGGAATGTTAGAGTAGTCTCATCTCATCTCATTATCTGAAACCGCTTAATCCTATATAGGGTCACGGTGAGCCGGAGCCTATCCCTGAAACATAGGACGTAAGGCAGGAATACACCCGACGACGGGACGCCAGTCCATCGCCGGGCATTGCGGGACAATTTTAGTCTGCGAGCCAATCAACCTATCCAGGAGCATGCTTTTGGACTGTGGGAGGAAACCGGAGTACCCGGCGAAAACCCACGCGGACACGGGGAGAGCATGCAAACTCCACACAGAAAGGCACCCGAGCCGAGAGATTCGAACCCGGGACCTTCTTGCTGTGAGGCGTCAGCGCTAACCACTGGGCCACGGCGCCGCTCTAACGCTGCCCTTTATATTGCTGTTTCGATATAACGCTCTTTGTGGAGCTGTTAACGCTATGGGTACTTTTTTTGCCAGTATACAAATATAAGATTACAACAGGTTTTACCGTATCTGGCGATTATGCAGGTGTTAAGATCTGGCGATTATGCAGGTGTTAAGATCTTAAATCTTATAAACCGCCCGGCGATGGACTGGCGTCCCATCGTCGATATATCCTTGCCTTGCGCCCTGTGTCTGCCGGGATAGGCTCCGGCTTCACCGTGACCCTGTATAGGACTAAGCGGTTTCAGACAATGAGATGAGATGAGATCTTGTGAACGCTCTTTGTCCTGGAGAAAAAAGCTCTGCACGCGAACACGCAGCACGCATGTCATTCTCAGGGCGCGGTTTATTCGAGCTATGCTTAGCACTTCCCGTAAACGTGTGATTCATGCACAGCATTGGTCTCATCTCATCTCATTGTCTGAAACCGCTTAGTCCTATACAGGGTCACGGTGAAGCCGGAGCCTATCCCGGCAGACACAGGGCGCAAGGCAAGGATATACCGACGATGGGACGCCAGTCCATCGCCGGCACAGCATTGGTAACCAAGCTAAAACGCGCCTCCTTGCAGTGTTTTTTTTTTAATAGCGCTCTCTTCTGCAGGAGCGCTAATCGGAGACATGACAGGTGTCAACGGGCGCACCCCCCCCGCGAGCGGGGACGTTAGTGGTCGAGTCGGGCCCGACGTGCGGCTCGGCTTCCGCTTCCTGGTTTGAACGTTGCGCGCCACTGCTGGCGGGAAGCGCTGCTCCTCGTCCCGGCTCTCGTCGTCGTCTGCATGCCGATGTTCCTCACCAACTCCTTCCGTCTGCTCTGATTCTCTCCTGATGCTCCTCACCCCCTTCACCGCAGCCTGTTCGCACCGCTGCGTAGTTCCCCCCCTCTTCGCTCGCATTCAGGATCGCTGCTGATTTCCATTCACTCATTTCTGCCCACCGCTTCGAACAAGCTCCTTAATTGCCCCTTCACCCCCCCCGCTCTCCATGCTTGTTCGTTCCTTTGATTTGTCTCAAACCCTCGCTAATCCTCATTCTTGCCTTACTCTGCATCCCTCGGCGATCTCTCGCCACTCTTGCTCAGTCTCTCGGCTGCTTCTCCGCCTCTCTTAAGAGACATGAGCGCCCCCAGGGCTGACCAACTGCTCATCGTCTTGTCCATCCTGGAAGGTGCATGATCCACAGCTATCGTTATTACGTCTACTGTCAACTAACACTCATTTTTACTTAAACGTTGAGTTCGACTCTTGCGTGTAAATTGCTGTATCGCGGTGTCTGGTCTGTTGTTTATAATCATTGCAGTAGCATTTTAAATGTGAAGTGGCCGATATTACGAATATTGGCTTTGGCTTAGTATTCTGAGTTAATTGTTTGCGGTTATCTAATGTACACCCAGAGTATTTAAGAACCGTAAATGGTTCTGAACATCTGTTGTGCATGGCAGCAATTGTAAATGCGGTTAAACATTTCAAATATTATGTTTAAACGTTTATGCACGGACAACAAGTACTCGTACAGTACTTATTTTAATCCTCGGTCTCGCTTGAACAAGGGGGCTCTTGGTTTTAATATATAAAGGTTATTTAATTGACAATAAGTGAAAACTTCGATCTATTTTCTACAGAATATTGGCACTGAAATGTTGAGTATATAAAAAAGAGCGCATTTATTTAAACGATAATGCTGTCTAGGAGACGTATGCATTAAGGTAAGCGTTACTCAGCGATAATGTGATTTTTTAAAGCCAAGAAGCTAGACGGAGTTCACACGTTATTTCCTAGGCCATGAGTAGCGGGATGAGTTCCAACGACACACTTTATGAATGTTTGTGTCATCGATTATGTTTGCACGTATGTTTACTGTTTCAGTAAAAACTACATAACCCTTCTCCCCGCACTCACAGGCGAGAAGTATGACTGAGATGCATTCTGAACGTTGGGATATCGCCATTCAGGGGTAGATTTCAAAAAATGTTATATATTACAAATTCTGCACGGCAAATAAAATCATATGAACAGACTGTAAACGATCAACGAAAATTTGACATTTCAAATAATGACCCAAAGAAAAGCCGAGAATAAGTACAACTCTGTTTTGTTACTGCATACATCTCATTGTCAGAAACCGCTTAGTCCTGTAGGGTCGCGGTGAGCCAGAGCCTATCCCAGCAGACACAGGGCGCAAGGCAGGGATATACCCACGATGAGACGCCAGTCCATCACTGGGAACTGCGGGCAATTTAGTCTGCAAGCCAATTAACCTATGCAGTAGCATGTTTTTGGACTGTGGGAGGAAACCGGAATACCCGGCGAAAACCCACGCGGACACGGGGAGAGCATGCAAACTCCACACAGAAAGGCACCCGAGCCGAGATTCGAACCCGGGTTCTTCTTGCTGTGAGGCGACAGCGCTACCCACTGGGCTACCGTGCGCCCATTTCTACGTAAAAGTATATGTATGCTTTCGTCCATCAGCCCAATTTTCCAGACCAATTTGATCAAGCAGCATATCTTTAAGCCAGAAACTTATATTTGTTTTTGCAAACATACTGTATTCCTTATTGGCAAGCAAGCACTGATGGATAATTTTGGACTGCAAATGAAATTACCGATTAATTAAAACACATTTCTATTGCTCTACAATGGTACAAGATGAGTGTTTTCTCAAACAAAATGCCATAATGGCCACTGGTCCTCTGTAAATTCCACAAATGATCCTTCCTGCAACTCCTCCAACAGCCCAATGTTTGGCCTTTAATGTTTCCTTCCATTTATCCTTGTATATAATATACTTAATCGCCCATTTCCCTCGTGGAATGTGTTCAATCTGGTTATAATGATGTCCTTATTGACAGCACATATCAATGCAAAACCATGTCTCAACGATTGATGCGCGTCTAATCCTAACCCTTCTCTGCTCTCTACCAATACCGTGGCCTGATCGTCTCCGTGCCTCTATTCCCTGCTCCATCTCAGGGCGCCGTTTTCCCAAGCGTCAACGGCACCGCCTGGTCGTGGAGGCCAGGTTCGATGGCGAGAGCCTCTCCACCGACCCCATTGAGCACTCGGAGCAGCCGGAGTTCGCCACCGAGCTCGCCTGGGAGTTGGACCGCAAGTCGTTGCACCAACACAGGTACAGGTCGCTTCTAAATACGTCATCCAATGTCCCTCCATTATGTGAATATTTGTTGTCGGTTTAAACGGCCGTTATCCAGTTTGACTGGGGCTGGCTGGTTACCCCTCACTGGGAGGGGCATCAGTGCATACATTTGTGGCTGGCTGCCCATCATGACGGCTCCCTTCTTCAGTCGGATGATCTTCGAATCGTTATATGTGTGGAACTTTCCTCCACACCTGTTTACCAATTGGAGACCCTATCATGAGTGCTCGACTCCAGGTGACATAACTTTGGGGTTCATTGAAATACACGAACTCTTCCATCATGATAAGGTTATGAGCTGTGGGGTGGTGGTGAATGTTTGCAATATTTTAAACTATTATTTTAATCTTAGAATAAATGCATGTCACGCGATATATCCAGTTAGCTTCCCACTCTATGAATATCCTTCGTCTATTAAACCTGGACATTGACTTTAATTACTTGATATAGTCATATGCAAGATGTTAGAATGCAGGGTGATCCATTATTAGATACCTCATTGAGTTAAAATGACCCAACCTCTTATGCATGGTTGACTCAATACAAGGATTCCTGCGAGTCTTCAAGAGTGTTTGAAGGTTTAATGTTACTATTTGTAGTTGACATGTAAAGAATTGGAAATTAAAATATTTTTTTTTTAGCAATTTCTCGTAAAGGTATTATTGGGCTGTATAGAAATTGAATGCTTTCTGTGTTTTAATGACTGCTATCCCAGGTAAAGGGAAAAGTGGGCAACTAGCCAGGGCACTACATAGTCATCCCAGCCTTGCAATTTTTCATTATCGTCAGCAATGTTTAAGCCATTGATGGATAAAAACCGCCCCAGGCTGTCACCATCTGTCACTCTCCTATGATGCAATAACCTATCTAGTGCTCGTACACAACTGATGTCGGCGCTGCATCTCTGAATTGTGCTCTATGGCCTATTCCCTGCTTTGGCTACCGCTCTGGTATTAATCTTGACCACCGGCCATCATCCTTTCCAACGCCACACCCTGTACAAGCATCATTACATTTGTTAGTAGTCAATATGACGTTTCTATCTTTTGCACACGCTCTAATCCGTGTGTTCTTCTTTTTGTGTCTCAATGTAATTCCAGTCGGGCATCTCTCTATCGCAGGCATTTAATTTTCAACTCATTCCATGCGTATTATTTTGTCAGTGTTATAGATTAATCTGTACACCCCAGCTGTGCACTGTCCCAGGTGACCTTCCACCCCCTCCCCCTCATCTCCATAATCCCACGGGGATTTCATGGACAGCTGGTTAAACCATACCCTGGTGAACAAGGCTCACTAGCGTCTGGGTTTGACCCAGGGATAATCATGGCAAGCAGTTGCACAGCCTATAACCACACAATGGGGAGGGAGGGTAACATAAGAGCTGGGCTGTATTCCTTGGTGTACCTGCTGTGATGGATGATTTGAGCCCAAGTTTCAGCGTAAGCCTGCAAACAGCTATTCTCAGCCTAGAGCAGTGGGGATAGTGCTTAAAATTAGTGTTCTAGGCAGCCGACTTGATCGTAGCATCTGTCTTTTAAAATAAAATCCTACATCCACCGCACATTCACTTCCTGCAATTACTCTTTTCCATCAGCTGCTGCCCATTTGCAACACATGTCTTGTCTACGTGAAGGATGATCAAACCTTCGCATTCTTCCAATGAAGATTGCATTGGAGAGAGGCTTGTGGAATACTCTGGTCAATAACGACATTTAAGTTTTAATGTTTTTCAAGGTATTAAAATTGCAATAATACACTGATTCATTGATTGTTATTGATTCTTAACCTCGCAATACATTTTGGCTGCACTCTAAACAAATAATAGATTTTGATGAATTCATCAATTGTAAACAAAACAATTCATGGATCATGGAATCAGCATATGCAGTAGATGGTGAATTACTCCACCCTAGTCCTGCTCTCTTCTTTGCGATGTTCCTTCGAACCTTAGACCTTCTTGCTTTGAGGCGGCAATGCTATCCACTACACTGTCGTGCCTTTATAGAGTATTGGCACCCTTAATATTTTTTTCAGGCTGCAAAGGACTCCAATCAAGCTGCAGTGCTACGCTTTGGAATCCCCATCCACAAAGGAGCTGGTTGGCTATGTGATCCTTGATCTAAGGTCCGTTCAAGAAAAACTGACGGTAAGATAGACACTCACTGCTTTCATATCGCTAGCAATACAAATAATGAGTATTAATTGATCCGGCTGTAAGTAGACAATTGGGTGGAGTGGTGATGCAGTGGTTCGTACGCTGCGCTATAAACTCGACCACCTGAGTTTCATTGCAGCCTATGGTTAATATTGCTAGCGAGTAATACCTGAAGGAGACCTTGGCTCTCTCCCTGCAACCACCACTGACCTGCATGAAAACGTATGGTCAACAAACCCCATACCTGACATGGAGTTGGGAGGGCTTTTATGTTGCAGTTGATTAATTATTATTTTTTAATTACTGCAGTTTGTTATTTTTATTATTAGTACATAATTATAGTTTCAATTTGCATGAGGAGAGAAATGTATATGTTTTAATGTTAGGCAAGTGAAAGTCTAACATGATTTGTTTATGAATTATTGAAATGATTACTGTATCGAAGTAATTGATAAATGTCAGCGCAACTGATGCACTTTGTTGTGACCCTCGGGTGAAAGGCGCTATAGAAATGGAATTATTATAATTAACATTGATGCAATTGCTTTTAGGCAATCGAAGCTACATGTGCCTACAACCAAATCACACTGCACCTGATCCTGTCAGATCCCAAAAGCCAAACAGGCTTGAGCATTTTTCTTGTTTGGCCTTGGGGATTAGCTGGGAATACCAGGTGTTGCACGGTTAAGCTGTAAGGCGTGCAGAGTATACAGGTAGAGGAATTAATCATTGAGTCTCTCTGTTACACTCAATTGGGTTTCTTCATGTATTCCAATTTCCGGTCACGTGTCAATAATTCACGCATGGAATTTGCCACATCACATTGTATAAATTTCCTGGAAGAGAGTCTTTATAGTTTGAGGCTTTCTTGGATAAATGAAGGTCATTATTGTTACATTACCATTTTGAATGACTGTAGTATAACCTGCTCTTTTTGTTTGAAAGTATAATCTGTTCCGAACCAACAGCTTCTATAAATTTTGGTATGTTTCCATTTATGTTGTAGTCATGGGCTTGCAATTTATGTTTTCATGCCAAACGAATACTGTACTGTGCATTGTTCATTCTACTTTTATGTAGGCAGGCTGTTAGTGTGACAGCTGGCATAGCTGTCCCTGAATTTTATATTTATTTAGAGGGCATAATTTACCCGTAAAGCATTTCCTTATTATCTAAAGAGACAAATAAACGTGAAATGTGCTAAACATCTTTTTCATCACCACTATCATTGTCAGTCATTCTTCATCCACCGCTGGATGAAGGCCTCCCCAAGCCGCTCGTATCGTCCATGATTCAGCAAAGTAAAAATATACCCAGTACCTGCACACGGGCTAATTTAATCTTCCAGTTTGCTCGGTGCATGTAGTTTCTGACACATTACATTGGTTTGCGGACACTATTTCAATATTCTTGACCATTACCGTTATCCCATCGAACCGTGACGTGCTCGGTCCACACACATTTATTCATCTACGTATGTATTCTAGCCACCGAGGTGGTACCCGCTGTTAAGCAGCAAGTATGCCAAGACGCGCCCAGAGCTCCGCATTGGGGTGCTGCTGGAAAACGACTCGAAGGCGCAGCCAAACACATTCCGGGCCAGAGACGCTCTGCCGAGAGACGGTATGTGAGTTGCATTCGCAGCGTGCATCAACAGCCCCCCCCCGCCACCCCCCTCATACTTTTCCACTGCGGTTTGCCCTTTTGACCATCATCGTATAGGTGAAGTATTTCACGTGGTGATTTTTTCAGAAGAAGAGGGTGGTATTATGGCAAACATGAAGAACATGTTAGTCTTAGATTTACCCCACCAGACCTGCATCGGATCATGTCTCGTTTTCTAAAGCTTTCCCATAGCAAATGCTGATGCCAATGTCATTGTGGTGGGTTGTTTGTTTGAGTGTACACTAAGTGAAAGAAAACGTGAGGTCAGTCAGCTTTGTAAGCTGGAAGGAACCGTTAAGCTATGTAGCTCTTTTTAACAGTTATCCAACTTTAGTCAGAACAAGTTGCCCTCGGCATAACGATTACCTGTCAAAAATATTACATTTGTTATTGTTTACATGCTTAAGTAATACGCATGTGTTACTTTTAAAAAATGTTTCTGTTTGTGGGCATTTAATGTCACGAAAATTTTTTCTAAAAAAAATCTGCTCGTTATTTTGCTTTCAATGTGCAATGCGCTCCTTTTCTTGTCTTATTTCTCTACTCCTTTTCAATGGAATCTGACAATGAAGTTCTTAAATCACATGTATCTGTAACGAAGCTAATGCTTCTTTCTGGTAAGAAGCCTTTTCTATTGGCGTTTGCTTATTCCTTGCTATGTTGTACATTTATCAGAATGTATGTATGAAATTTGCTCATTGTCATTATTTTTCACTGAACTTTATCTGCCGCTACTGATGTGAACATTTCAGCGAGATTAAAACAATGCACTTTCAATGATTTATTTCATTAAGCTTTCGGTTAATGTTCTATATTAATGATAATGTCGTGAATTATTGTCTGACTATCGATTTGCATCTACTTTGTGCTGTGCAGCACGCATTCCAAACTCCAAGGCTCTGACGGCCGTGCTGGATGAGGAGGGAGGCTTCTACTGGATCGGTCCTCCTCAGCAAGCCACTGATGTATACGTAGTATCAATCACCATCACATTCGCAGCGCATTTAGAGCAGGTATGTTTTATTCACAGCAAGTTGGTTTGGTCGTAAATGGCTTGGTTATAAATGTTTCAATTGCATGCGTAGCTTTATGTTTTCAGGATAACAGAACTTATAAATGAATATTATTGATAGATATGGCCTTATGTAATTACGTAGGTTTTCACAGCTCGATGCATGGTGATTGCTTCAAAAAGCTGCTCTTTCGGGATAGCTGTGTCAGTTGCTCCTCCTTTCTCCTTCGCGACGTTTCGCCTTCCACATTGGAGGCATCCTCAGGCGCCTCCAACGCACAATCAGATATGGCCTTAGGCACACCTGACTGACATCCTAGAGGTCGCCGGTTCCTTCTGCTGGTGCGGAACTTTAAATAACGATCAACTTAAATTGCACGTGGTGTAGTAATGCGTATGTACTCCCAACTTCTCCAAAATGTCTGGCCAGTGAGGAAGAGTATGCCAAAATATAATTAAAGATTCCCTGTGGTGGAAGGCTGTGCACCAGCAATATGGCATGGAAAAACACTGAAACAAATTGTTGAGAATGTAGATAATACATTTGGTCAGCTACATCTTTCCGGTACTCTAATGCTGCAAATAAGCATCAGTATGTAATTGCAATGGCAACACAAGAACACTATGATGGAGCCTAGGTACGTTTCCATAACATAAAGTATATTCGTTTTTGAGTGTTTTCTTCCTTTAGGCATTATTAAAACACTTAGTGAACCTCAAGGAGGGAGTTTGAACTCGTTGGATTCAAGTTTTGCGTTCAAGAGAAAACCGTATGCTGATAATCCATACAATAAATACATCTGTAATACCTTAGATTCAATAGAAAGGAAAAGCTGCGGCATTCTAAGATCTTTATTGTGCACAGAGAAAATCTCATTAGGGCTCTTACCTGGATAAATAATGGGCTTTGAATTGACTCAGGTGGTAAGCTCTTAAGTGGTACGCTTACAGCATCTGTTCTGTAATCGCTTTTGTTCAACCCCCTGTGCAGCTGGTGCCCAGCAGCATGCGGCTCCCAGAGGGCAAGCCCGAGTTCTACTTTTACTACACCTTGCTGGGCAACAGCGTCGCCAACGACCCCTTCACTGACCTCCTGAACCCTAACTTCTCACCGGAGAGAGCTTCCCTTAAAATCCACAGCACAGTTGATTTTTTGCAGCGCTACTTTTCCCTACAGCCTCCGATAGAGGTGAGTGAACGCATGGGA
>JAZEWT010000015.1:11861282-11888634 GCA_036362905.1 Mordacia mordax | reverse complement strand
GAGGGAACCCACGATGGTACCAGAGAGCGCAGGGAGTTGTGGGTGTCCAACTAAGCGATTGGTGGTTATTGGTTCGATTGTAGATGCACCTTGACCCATCGTGTGCTGATATTAGCAGATCACTGTTAGAGTGAATGAGCTCACTTTCGCGAATGGATCGCTATGCAGGGGAGCAGCCACACTTTGGAAGTTGGGATTGGGTTACTCGTACATTTTATGCTTACGTTATTGGTTTGAATACAAACAGCATCTGTGATGTTGGCCCTCCTGCTTCATAACAGGTAACGAGAATTCTACAACCTTGTGGTTATGTTAAATTCATGCATATATTTGCTGCTGACTCAGAACATAGCCTAATGTTTCATTATCTTGATAATGGACATTTATGTCACCTTGGTGATGTGAGAAAAATGGTGACTAAAGTAATGCCATGATTTTACTCCACATGTTTGTGGCTGTCTTTTATCCATATCTAAATTTATTGGCGGTGTTCAGACACCCAGTGGGGAATAGATTACACTAACTCGCCCTTGAAAATGTTTGGACTTCAAAAAAACTATTAATGCTGCACATTTTCCTTCAGCTCACATGAAAAAATAGCAGAGTTGAATTTCACGATGACTCTTGAAGATCGTGGAACTGTGAAGACCCAGCATGTCTTAATCTCAGAGCACTCGCAGGTAATTCTATTGGTTTGACATTATGTAGTGCAGTACAGTTGGTGTCCTATAGAGGGTGGTCTTTTATTGCAAGAGATCCCAACCCTGTGGAGCTCAGGACCCACTGTCATCCTCATCGAAAATAACAAATTGGGCTTTACCATGCAGTTAAATCTTGGGTGTTGAGCATTACACGTTGGAATTTTTTTCTATTATCAAAGTCGACACTTTGCGCTGTGTGCGTGATTTACACACTGAATTAACTGTACGGTCTGTGCATATATACACACTACTTTAAACTGTTGGGTCTGTAAATATACATGTTCTGGTTGCATGAATCCATCACAAGGAGCTTATTTGGACTTTCAAATATTTGCCTGGCATTAGATTTAATCCTTTTGAATTTAAGTTAAATAAACGATGCATATTCCATTGAAAGTGCATTAATAGCCCAGTAAATTTGAATCGTGTAAAGATTTTTAGCAAACATTGTACAATTTATTTCACATCACTAAGCTGCCTTGGTGTAATAGTTCACACATTGTATTCTCATCTCAGGTGGCGTTTCGATCTCATGGCATGGCAGTTGAAACAATTGTGCATCTTTCTTAAATCTCCCCATCTCTGTGTACTCTGCTGTATAAATTGGTGCACCACAGTTATCGATGAAATTCATTTTTGGGTCAGGTCACACAAAAAAAAAGTGTTGTTTAACCCTCCACCACCCGACACGGCCAATCAGTAAGGGGTTGTCACGTGAACAGAAACACGTGAATTCCTTTGCTATCTCAACACACCGATATACGGAAGAACGAACGCACAGTATTTTACAAATATAAACAACGTTTCGCTGATAGTTACATTCAGCATCATCAGGCACCCGTACCAAACCTGGGCGAGCAGCGGATGCCTGATGATGCTGAATGTAACTATCAGCGATAAATCGTATATCTTTGTAAAATACTGTGGGTGCAGTAAAGTACTGAGGATTTAACGACACTGTTTTTTGCGTGACCTGACCCAAAAATGAATTTCGTCAATAATATTGGTCACGAAAGCCTTCGAATTAAAGCATCACAGTTAGTTGATCCGGAGATAGCGTATGGTGCAGTACAGTGTGGGTACCCCCACCTCTTCTTTCTGAAATCACTGGCCAGCGTGGAAGGTAGACCAAAAGTACCTTCCAGAAGTGCTCTCTAGAACCTCATTTACTGGAGGCTCTACTGCTAGCAGTGGCATGAAAAAGCAATTGCGGGGCTGCTGTTTTACCTTCCCAGGAGGAACGGATTCCTCTCAGGGAGGCCCCACGTGCTCGGCCTGAGCCGGCCGTCCCTGTGGCGGCGGCTGAGCAGCCCAGGCAGAGCCAGGAGTACCAGGCGGCCCTGGAGCTTGAGATGTGGAAGGAGGTGCAGGAGGACTTGTTTGAAAACCAGGTGCGGTACCTAATCCTGCAGACGTTCAGTAGAACATACAACGTTTTGCTACCAACATCACCGTTTAATATTCATACCATCCTCCCCCCTCCCATGCAGTTTATCCTGGTACACCAGAGAAAAAGGGTTATTAGAGACAATGGGTCAGTAAGGACATGATTATTGTTAATAAAGTAATTGCACGTGCTCAAGCACAAGTATGGTAAGACAATACATGAAAAAGAAAACAAATTAAAAGCTAAAATATAATCGAGTCTTCGGTTTTGATTTAGTTCTTCAAACTTAAATGTATGAGAATTGCTCTGGAGAGCAGCTCTTAAGGGAAAATTCTCCCGTTCGACATGGTTATCCTAAAAGCTACTCTTGAGTGCAATTCTTATTAAGTCTTCTGACTTTATTCATTTAATTTGCGTTAGTAGGTTCAAAGTCAATATATGTGATTGTATTTGAGGAAATCAGAGTACCTATATCTATGGGTATGCCACTAAATGTCTGCAAAGATGGGATCCTCAGTTCACCTGCTGTGCTTCCATTTTCTGGTCACTTTGCAGCTCCAGAGATTTTTTGGGATTTTGCAAACTACACAATCCACTCACGATCTTTGGATTGCGCATCATCCTGCCTGACTTGGAATTTGTGCTATCAATCATTCGGAATTAACGTTCTTTACAGTTGATAATTGTTAGCTATTTTTGAATGGATAATCAGGGGTGTGCTATGATTACCGCATGATTAATCACTGCACACGTAGGTGCACATGTGATTGCGCAGAAATGCAATGTGGGCATGGAAAGTATTTAAAATCAATTGTTTAATGAAGTGCAGCAGTCAATAACTTAGTCATTAGTTTAAAAGAAATAGTACGAAACTATGGTGATTTTCATTATAAAAGATACGTTTTCTAACGTTTGAACGTTACAGGGTTTTTCTCACACTAAATAAGCAATAACCTGCGAATTTACCCTTGTTAAAAAGCACATACTGCCCTGTTTTTCTGTGTTGATTAGTAACCTCAGCACCTCTTAAATGAGCATTATTCTCTATAAATACCAACCAGACTTTTAAGGCATGTCCCAGGAATGCCATGCATCTCAATTAGGAATGTCAATAGCTGTGAGTCTGAAGTGCAAATGCTTTTTGCTTAGGAAGACACGCTGTTCCCAACAGTCATTTCAAACTTCAGTTCAGGAACTTAATGTTCAAGATATCTTATCACCATTGAGCTAATAAAAAAATATTTACGGGTAATTGAATCACTTGACAGTGCTCTGTCGCATCCTTTAAGCATAGTTTTTGCTTGTCACACACTAACTCATAGTTGTATCTTTGGCAGCATGAAGTTCCTTTTTGTTGTCCTTTAACAGCTAAAACAGAAGGAGCTCGTGCACATGCAGGCCTTGGCGGAGGAGTGGAAGAGAAGAGACAAAGAGCGGGAGGCGTTGGTTAAAAAGAGAGTATGTGACTTTGTGCTGAACCACGTGTGGTATGACTGGAAAACGTATTGTGAAGTTATATGTGACATCTGCTGTTGTTTAGGAAAATTATTCGAAACAATGAAATTTTAAATAAGGTAATTACATGTGTGTAACTTTAAATAAACCAATAAAGATTTGAGATGAGTATGCAGTTTTAGTAAATGCACCTGTTTTGTTTAACGTTTAAGTAATTGTGCCTTAGTGGAGTCCTATAAATCAAGCTCTTTACAACAACATTGGTGTTTTCCGTACTGATTGAATTCAAGTGAAACTTGAGTAATCAATGAAGTATCGTTCCGGAGAGCACATTCGCGTTCTCCGTGAGCTGCAAAAAGAGCTGGTGAAAGTTTACTACGAGAGACTGGTGAAAAAACTAGACTCTGCACCATAATAAATAGACATAACATAAATTGTAGACCCGTACTAGCTAGCTCGGTGTGATGGAGAGAACGGGGAGACTGTTGTTTTGTGAAATCTTAAGGAAAAAGAAACAGACGGGTTGGTCCTTGGTTCTGTCAGTTGGTTGAGTGGTCAGTTGGCGGTTCTTTGATGGGGCCTCTAGACAACAATAAGTGGACTGACTTGTCTCTACAAGGATCCCGAGGTAATCGACAAAGCAGCCTCTGATGGCAACTTCTGACAATGATAGACAGACCAGTCTATGCACAGTGTTGTAAATGTGACTTGGAAGATCATTCTCCAGTGTTAAGCAAAAGCACAGAATCGCAGAGAGTACAGTAGCTTTATCGTCGACGTCATGGTTGCTCGAGAGTGAATGGAATGACTGACAGAGAGGGGACTCTTGACAGGTTGCCGAGTATTCCGTTCTTGAAGAAAAACTGCGGGCGACGCTGTGTGACCTCGAGAGGCGGGAGAAGGAGCTCGTTGCTGGCGAACATGAGGTGGTTGCTGCAGATGTGCACACTGCAGCAGATTAACCTGGCCCTTGGCTGCTCCCCTTGTACACACACGGCTTCTAAAATATTACCTAGTAGATTTTTTAACAAAATGCTACAGTAATTACTCCTTGCCTGTTTATTTTATGCATGAATGTCGTGTTAAATGCACCTGATCTAATCTGACCTCAAAAGCTAGGCATGCTTGAGTGCTTAGTCCTTTGATGGGAGGCTAACTAGAAATACCACTTGACAACAGGAAGAGATTCCGTAATCTGTTTTGCTATTTCCTATCTGTGGGGTTTATTTGGCCTTATCTTGGTTCTTGGGTTATCTCTTACATGTGTAACACCCGTGAAAGTTAATTGGTCAAACATCCCAATAATGCAGCACTCTCTTGAAAAAGTTCCAAAATGTGTTGAGGCTTTTCTATGTGAAGGACATTGTATTCATCTGGTAATCTACAAAAATCATTTTATATCGAGGTGTGTATATATATATATATATACACATCGACATATATATGTATGCATACCTTGATATGTGTGTATTGGCTAAACAAACTTCGGGTATAAGGAACTTAGGAATTTGTTTATCATTTTGCACAAACCTAAAAATGAAGTACAATAGTAAAGGCATTGAAATAAAAACAATTTAAAGTGAGCAATTGAAAGTACTATGTAAAAAAGAATACATTTTAATAAGATATGGAATTCTCGAGTGTTGAGTATCACATGATTGTATAATCTTTATTTATATTCATCTGGGCCAATTAATACAATCGAGCTTACAGTTCTAATACTCTTCCCAATTGTCTACTTACCACCGTTTTCGCTTTGTGTTTATAGTATGAAATGGTAAGTTATGAAGGCTGCAAACGTATCCTTATTGCGCTAATACTATGAATTATTCAACGTACGAAATTTCAATGTGACCAAAACTTCAGGAACGCTTCTACTTTGCAAAACAAGGTATTACTGTAAAAGTGACCAGTATTGAATCTCTCGCCAGAACTGTGTAAGCTGCAAACGTGTGGCGTGAGTGAGCGAGCGAGCGAGCGAGCGAATGAGAAAACGAGCGAGTGAGCGAGTGAATGAGAAAACGAGCGAGTGAGTGAGCGAGCGAATGAGAAAACGAGCGAGTGAGGGAGCGAATGAGAAAACGAGCGAGTGAGCGAGCGAGCGAATGAGTGAGTGAGTGAGCTCCCTCGTTTCCCGTGTTGTGCGCTCAGCTGCGGCGGTTGCAGCGGGAACTCGAGGGCGAGCGGCAACGCGTGCAGCTGGAGGCGATGGACCGCGTGCGCCGTGCGCAGGAGGACTGCAGCCATCAGTTGGAGCTGGAGAGGCTCAAGCTGGCACAGATAGAGGAGGCGCGCACCCATTCACTCGTGCAGGTGTGAATGTCTACATGGGATCACGCTGACGGGTTCGCCAGCGCGTTTACCCGCATGCTCGCCCGCTCGCCCGCACGCTCGACAGCACTCGCTTGCACAGGTGATAGTGCCCACACTGGATCACGCCGGCTGGATCACTCACTTACCCAAAGACAAAGATGCCCATATAGCCTTAACTGATTATAGGGTGAAATGGAGTTAGCGAGCACCTTTGAGGGCCGACACAGCACATGGGGGACCAGCACCATGCCCGCCTTTGTCTCTCCAATGGCAGTGTTTACACACCACAATATCCTCCTTTGAGGCTGAGTTGATCCTAGGGGAGGCAGACGATCGGTTCATACAATCGTCAGTGTATTAACCGTAGGAGGCATTGAAATTTGGGTCACTAGGTTTGTACCCCAGCATGCTAATCGCTGAGCTACCTCTCTGTACAAACGCGTCCACAGTTGCTCACAGAGGTCACATGCGATGTGCTGGAGAGCGGGTATTCACATCTCTATGAAAACATCTGGTCAGCCTGGAAGAGTGGGCCAAATACACTCTACAGAGGGGCTCTCGAGCTACCTCTGGTGGAAGCTGTACTGCCAGCTTTGGGGTAGACTGAGTATGTAGTAATAGGGGCTTCATCGTTACCGTTTGATGGGTCACAGAGCCTTCTCGTGTGCTGCTCCCAGACTATGGAACCCCCTGCCATTAAAGATTCGATCAGCGGAGTCCCTGGCCATCTTCAGATCTTGTCTCAAGACTCACTTATTCCATAAGGCTTTCAAGTCCTCTGGCTGGAACTGTTAATGCTGCTCACTGTTGTACCGGGATGATAGCTTTCTGCCAACCTGCGCCTGCTTAGTAACATTTATTCTTTGTTGAAGAAATGTTTCTGTTTATTCATTAATTGCTTGTTTTATATCCTATAATTTGTTACCACTCTTTGAGTCTGAGTTGAACTGTCCTGATATTCTTGTTGACATGCCGTTCTCCCCACAGCTCAGATTCGTAAAAAAAAACTCTAAAAAACGTTATTGTTGCTGATTTGGTGTTCTTGTGTCATTGTTGCTGACATGCCATTCTATCTGTAGCTCTGTGCAGCGCTTTATGACCTTTGGGTGAAAGGCACTCTAAAAGTGCAATTATTATTATTGTTTATGTGGCGGGTTTATTTCGGAGACCATAAACTCATCACACTTGAGAATACAATTTAATCACGGGTGGCTGCCCGGATTTGAAGTCACGATCTCAGCGGCTCCGTCTCAGTGGTGTGACATATGATTAGTTTCCTGCTCTCCTCGGCCACCGCACTTGCTGTGAAGGGCAGGTTGGCTCACGGGAAAGAAGCACAAGCAATGCAATGTCAAATTGAAGCGGTGAAAAATCAACACGAAAAAATCAGAAAGGGTTTTAAATTACATTCAAAAAAATTTACTGCACTGTAATGTTGATGCTTTTTCTGAAACTAAGCGTATGGTCACGTTTCATGCTGTGCCTTCATCTATTAGGCAAAGCATTAAATAAAACATGTAACATGTAAATGAGTAGGATTTTGTACAAATGCGTAAGCTTTCCACAGCTGCGTGGAAATATAATAAAATAATTGTAATACTGCTGGATTTGTATAGGAGTCGGAAAATTGTATTTGTGTTTGCCATGGGCATGGAGCATTAAATTAATGTAAACTGCACATTATTTGTTACAATAATCAATGCAGTGTTTTATAGCAAGACTAATCGGTTGGCACTGCATCAATCGATAACAAAAGATGTCTGACGCATTGTAAAACATCCAAACGTGTGCATTTGCAGAGAAGTTGTGGCATTGTTATTATGACAAAACTTTGTACAATAATTAATTATTATTTCACCTAATAAATATGGGTATGAATTATCTTAAAACATTCAGGGCTTAATCGCTTGTGAAAAATATGTTGTAATGCTTATTATTGGAGTTATTCCTGCTCATGTGGAATGTGCTGCCTTCCTGGAATGTTTTTTTTAATGTCCTGACGCATCTCCACGTCCAATGAGTTCTTCACGTGCTGATTACCAATCTGAGCCACATCAAAATGCCTCTTAAACTCTGTCTTGGTTATTCCATGCCCATTGTCTCAAACTCAAGTCTCAAATACACCGCATACTCATAGCTCTCCCATGTGGCTTCGGGTTCTACCGCGTGTTGTTCAACGTCATGTCCAACATGTGGCTGCATGTACTGGAAAAAGCGGCTGTCGTGCCAAACAGCACGCGGTACAACGCGGGAACTCACTGGAGAGTCTTACAATGCAGGGGAGACAACCGCAGCCGTTCTCAAGAAGCACTTGCAATTTCGCTTGCCATCTGAGCACTGCACGTCACTTGATGTCCTCACCCCGTGCGGTGCAATCACAGCTGCGGGAGGCCGAGCAGAGGCACAAGGCTCTAGAACGGGAGTTCCAACAGTACCGCGAGCAGCAGAATGTGAAGCCTGAAGTTCGTCTGCAGTCTGAGATCAACCTGCTCAACCTGGAAAAGGTGGGAGAATGACCGTAGGTGACAGGTGAAAATATTCTTTCAGTGAGGGCAGTGGTGCTTCGAAATATATATACACATATATATTTTATTTTAAAATTAATTTCTGGACATAGAATGGTGCAACGTTGCCACTTATAGAGCACGTTGCCACACCCAAAGGCACAGGTTTGCCAAATGTATCGAGCCGCTGTGTGCTTTGCTAGTGTTGACCATGCCTTCTCTTATTTTTGGCTTTAAATTGTCAAAACAAATTTTTGTGAGTTCACCAACTATACCAGTCCAGTCTAGAACATACACTGTTAGTGGTGACCCTGCGTTGTCCCACCGAGTCGGGCCTTGCGAGATTTTACCGTGTATGCAATGTGTGTAGGCAAGTTGCACATAGATTTAAGTGGGCTAAGCCCTTTTAGCTCAAGCCACCTGTTGCATACAGGAGGGGCACACCTTGGACCTTTTTGCATTTGTGACATTTAACCCCCATCAGTGCCCAAGTCACAATTATAGCATCACGTGTAAAAAGGCTTCGTACGCTGCACGTTCCGGTTCACATTGGTTGTTGATTTTTCTAAAATTTCATCACTTGGCTGCTATCTGTTTTTTTTTCTGCACAGGTGGAGCTGGAACGGAAGCTGGATTCAGCCCTCAAGTCCAAGCTCCATTACAAACAGCAGTGGGGTCGTGCACTGAAGGAACTGGCCAGGATTAAGCAGGTACAGTTGATCCATTCAACATTGCATGGTCCTGTATATATTTTGGAGCCATACATCTTTTATCCACAATGCTTCATCTCAGCCACCACACACCTTGGCAAAATGTTTTAAATGTCCAAATAAGTAACTGCATTCAAGGTAAAAAAATAAATACATAAACAAAGCAATTCTGCATTTCTTAAAGTGCCAAATGAATCAAGGGTTTGTCTCACTGGTAATTGACATGGCAGCACAGATGGCCTTAATGAGCTTCCAATACACCAGTAATAAAAAAAAACACGGCTGGAATGGTAAACCCACCCAGATCAGGAGCCCCTCAGCACTGAGGTGCATCGTGTGTGGGATGTCCTTCTCCACAAGCCTGTACTAACTCTAACCCCGCTCGCTGTGTGTTCCTGTCAACATTCCCGTTCACCTGTGTAGAAATCCATGACATTAGGTGCCATCAGAGTCTAACAGCAGCCGCCCCCAGACATGACATCTTACAGCTGTGTGTGCCATATTAAACCATGGCCCGGTGATTTGGTGATCACTGTGACTAAACAAATGATATGGGTGATGCTGCTGCTGCTGCTGCTGCGTTGACATTGGTGCACAAGCACAAATATCAAAAGACTCGACGAGTTTATCAATGACTCTGCTTTAGAAAAAAGAAAAAAAACGGGTAATAGACGACTAAATGACTGAAAAGTCGTGGTACAGTAGACCTTCGAAAAAAAAAAGTTACAGTTAAACCTCACCTAATATTCGCCCTTTCCATTAGCAAATTGTAAATGTATCCTTTGATAGCATTAAGGATTGATTATAGTTTAAATAAACGACACTGAGAAACCTAGCCTTTTTACGCTGTGGCATAATGCGTTATTAAACACGGCATGTTTATGTTCTGGAATGCTCCCAACGCATACGATATGCACAATAGACCTGGATGTGGTCCACAGAGCACATGTGTAGCACAGGATCAGTTTGGCATTGTGGATGCTGTGGATGGCTTCCAACAACGGTCGGGTGAGAGAGGGTCACAGTTTCCGCTATCTGTACACCGGTCGCTCGCAGTTGACCTCGCAGTTGAAGTATCCATGTTCTGTGGTTGACGTAAGTAGTGCCACTTATGAGTCCCTAAAATTATTAGCAAATCATTTGCAAGGCAGAATACCTTTTGGCCCCTTTTATTGAAATAAGAAATACACGTTCTTAAGTGCTCAGAATGCCCCCCCCCCCTCCCCCAAATTGACGCCATATATGACAGGACAATGGCCATGTGCACGAGTGTTCGTGAGTTTCTTCAGTGAAAATTCCACCATTTGTGGTAACCTGACCAACATCCAAACTGGCGTATTTGTCTCACCAGTATAATTCATATTTTTTACACACAACCCCTTTTTCCTCTCTTGTAATTTTATCCCTGTCGTGCCATTAGCCTCATGCCAGGAGACACGGCACCCATTCAGATCAATTGGCGAGTCGTGCTACGCTCGCAACGTGAGCACATCCACAAGTGCGCACGCGCATCATGTTCTGGATGACCGTCGGAACTGTCATGCTCAAGCTTTTTGTTCTCACATTAGAATTTAAAACGTGAGTGTGTCCCACTCAAATGTGTTTAGTCTAATAGCATAATGTTTACACAGGGTATTATAACAATGATATAGCGATGCCTGCTTGCCAGTGCAGAACATTACACGTTCTCTGGGACCAATGACCTTCTGAACGTGTCTTCTTTGCAAAAAAAATGGGGTCTGTTGTTCATCCCAGCTGGTTTTGCCGAAGCTGTTGCCAAATTCGAAACGTTTTTCTGTCGGGGAAGAAATATGTTGGCTCGCGCACGTTTACATTTTTTTGCAAACTCGCAGACCAACAGTGCTAACAGATCACGGAGGAGGGACGATTGAGCTTGTAAATTTCCTCAGCTTCATTACTGACAACACAGGGCACTTGGTCAGATGCCACCAAAATACATGGGATAGGAACCACATGGTGTTAAGATCACATACATCGAATTCCATTTCTTAACGTTTTTAGGAGACTGATGTAAAATGAAAAACTCAATGTCTTCATTACGTTATCATACTTTGTCTCATCCTTGATTTAACTTCCCCGACAGTTGTTTTTGGCCAGACTTGTTTAAATTATCGTGCTTCCCCCCCCTTTCTTGTTATTCACGGACACTGGTCTGTATAGATTATGTAAGTATTAAACTAATTCCAGCATAACGGAATTTTATAAGCAGACTTAAATTGCCGTTGCATGCTGTCTCAAGCATCAAAGTTAAATGGCGTTCCTTAAAACATAGCTGTTTGGATGGCAGCGATGACGATGTAAATTTGTCTCGTCTCTCTTAGCGCATTCTAAATAAACAAAAGCTCGCAATCTCGTGATTCAGCTTACGTGTGTAATTTAGCTTATGCGTGCATGCTCGTACTGATCCTCTCAGAGGTCACAATCGAGGAACCAGCGTGCGTTGATTAAACCCAGGAGGCTTTCTCTTTTTTTCCCTTTCTCTCTTTTTTTTTACCGCCTGCCTATCTCAAAACCTCTGAAACAATCGTTTGGCTCACCTATCCATTATCCTTGCCCAGGATGGCCTCGGGGAGCCGAGCGAGGGCGTGACGGCAGGGATGAGTGATCGGCGTTCGGTTGCCAGAGCCTACTCGACAGTTGCTCTTACACTTCATTCCTTTTCGTTTTCACATTTAAATAAATACTTTCTGTGTACGAGTTTATTTTGTTTATGTTCTTTAACTAAAATGAACACAGGGAGAGGTAATAGTTACAACCTGATCTCTTTGTCCGTGTTATGAGCTAAACATGCTGCTCTTATCTTTTACTTGGGTATATGTCTCTGGATTATACATTCATATACATTAATTTATTCAGCGGAGCAGTCATGTAGCCATCGCTTGTGCGTGTCTTTTCCACAGAAGTCTTCTTAACCAATCTAGCACACGGTGATGGAATAGTGGCATAACTTTTGTTTCTCTCTATCAAAGTGCGTTTGCTGTAATAAAACTCAATGTATATTATAAATGGTTGTATGCGATTGATCGCATGGTTTGGAAGTGATGAATGATGGCGCACACGTGTGAACACGGTTATTGGGACAAGCGCTGTTAGTTGAGTCCTATGAATGGTGATGTGCCACATTGAACGGGCGGGTGGACCAGTACCGTGCCTAGCCAGCCGGCTTAAGCGCTGAAGTACAGTAAAATAAATAGCGTCTCTCTTATCGTGGTATGAATGGCGCAGCTCATTAGGCAGTTCATCCTCTTTCAGTGTTCCGATGCGTCGCAGTGATTCGATTAATGTTTCAATACTTCCCCCCCTCATTTTACCATGTTTTTTTAAACTCTCCTTACTTTGCATGTCTTCTACAAATTTGTTTACAGAATTAGTCAAAGCATATGATTCGCGTTAAGTTTAAATTAGCTATTCTCGCTCGCATGATTTGACCCGTATATTGCAATTGAATCGTATTTAAGCAATGCATCGTTGCAAAGGTAGTGGGTGAGTGCCTTGCCGAGCTAACTTCATAATTCCAGCACTGCAGGAATGCTTAACCATATCTTAGTCCTAGATGAGCTATAGTCTGTACAGTGTTCAACCACCACACTGCTCGACTTTGTAATTCCCTCCCATCGTCTCTCTTCCAAAGCTCTTATAACCTTATTTTTTTTTAAAGTTACGATATTGTTCCTATACAACTTTGACATTGATATTTGTTGCTGGCTACTTGATAATACAAAAATCAACCATATTAGTATTATCTATGGCAGCACGGTAGCGCAGCAGGAACCGCTGCTGCCTCACAGCAAGAAGGACCTAGGTTCCATTCCCAGCACGAGTGCCTTTTTGTGTGGAGTTTGCGTGTTGTCCCCGTGTCCACATGGGTTTTTGCTGGGTACTCCGGTTTCCTACCACCGTACAAAGACATGCTGCTGCCGAGGTTAATTGGCCTGCTGAGTAAATTGCCACTAGTGCCCTGCAATGTACTAGCGTCACATTCTGGGTATAGCTCCGCTTTGTACCCTCTGTCTGCCGAGATAGGCTTCGGACCCTCGTGTCCCTTTACAGTATTAAGCGAGCATTGATAATGATGAGGATGATTTTAAAATGATACCACTGAATTCACAGATGTTGTGACCAAGATCCCTTATTCAGGCTACGTAAGCTGTTGGGGCAAGTGCTCTTAGTAAGCACCTATGACTCTAGCAGGGCACTCGAAGGGGATGGGTGGCCAGTACCATTCCCAGTCGTCTTTGTTACCCCAGTACTGAGGGTTACAGCTAGTTAAGGCTGAGTCAACGTATGAGCAGTACAGACAAGTATAGATATTCGCTACCATCATTTGCCATAACTGGAACTGGAACGCGCGGTGGCGCAGTGGTTAGCACTGACGCCTCACAGCAAGAAGGTCCCGGGTTCGAGTCTCTCGGCTCCGGTGCCTTTCTGTGTGGAGTTTGCATGCTCTCCCCGTGTCCGCGTGGGTTTTCGCCGGGTACTCCGGTTTCCTCCCACAGTCCAAAAGCATGCTCCTGGATAGGTTGATTGGCTCGCAGACTAAAATTGTCCCGCAATGCCCGGCGATGGACCGGCGTCCCGTCGTCGGGTGTATTCCTGCCTTACGCCCTATGTTTCCGGGATAGGCTCCGGCTTCACCGTGACCCTATATAGGATTAAGCGGTTTCAGATAATGAGAGAGATGAGGGAACTGGAATAGGGGTGGCCGGATTTGTAGGGCGGTGCAGCACTCAACACACTTACACTTGCATTTGTTACTCAGCCTGGGGGCACCTGGCATTGTATTCCGTGTGCCCGTCACCCTAGAGGGAGCAGGAGAGTGCGCTGGCGAGGCTCCACAAGCAGCAGACGGAGCTGGAGCAAATGCGACTGCGGTACCTGGCTGCCGAGGAGAAGGAGGTGGTGAGAGCCGACCGCCAAGAGCTGGAAGGCATCAAGAATGACCTCAACAGGTGAACTCTTCCATTTATTTCCTCTAGATGATTATACGTTCACTCGGGTGAGAATTGATGTCAAGGTGATGATGTCTCCAATGTGCGTGATGAAATGACGTGAACGAGATAGGAGGAATGCTCGACACGCACAGCTGTCCTTTTGAGCAGTGCTTGAGAGTGATTCTCATACACCGAGCCATGAAAATCTACAACAGCACACTGTCCACTGAGCGTCAGCTGCTTCGTTAGTGATGATCAGACACTGGGGAACACACGACACTCGAGCAGCGATGTCGGCTCAACCCAGTGGGGGTCATCGGTAACGCTGCAAGTGCACCAACAAACTCCCTCGGTCTCCATGCCGGCATCTACACCGCTCCCGGGGCTTCCCATGGGGCCGGGCACTCGAAGCCCCCCCCCCCAAACCCCACTCCTGCAGTCTCCCTGCCGGCATCGACACCACTCCCAGGGCTTCCCATGGGGCCGGGCACTCGAAGCCCCCCCCCCAAACCCCACGCCTGCAGTCTCCCTGCCGGCATCGACACCACTCCCAGGGCTTCCCACTGCCATGCACTTGAACTGATGGCATTCACACAAATGCAAATAGTATGCTGTCCTGGACAGTGAGTGTATAATTCTAGCCCAAGGAGAGGGTCTGTGGCTCAAGAGACCTCTGCCTATTGTGATCCCACGTCCCTCCTTCACCTCATATGACTGGGCTTCTTAAGACATAGCTAGGGACATATAAAACAAGCAGACGGTAGACCTCCCTTGCATATTTTCTGCTTCCACATTCACATGTAAGGGAGGCGTGTTGTCTGCTTCTTTGTTTTATTACGGTCTCGACAATTGTGACGCAAATTAATGTTCAGGGAGCAATAGCTGAACTGGTTTCCCCTGCCTTCCTTAACAGTGCTTGTTAGGTGCCACCATCGTCGGATGCTGTTTAACATTATAAGTTTGTGCATGGAAAATGCATGTACACATAAAAACAAGCACCCTTTAGAATGTCTTACTGGCAAAACATTATACCTATGGTTGCTGGTGCAAAATAATAATTTTCCGGTAAAAATAATTAGGCTACTGGATGAACGTGCATCACATGAATTATCGAATCAAATTTTCACGCCTCTACGCAGTTTTAAATGGTTTTCATTGCAAAACCTTCCCAGAAAGTCTATATATTTTCAATGTACTTCAACTTGAACTAACGCACGGCAAATGCTTAATCACTTCAATTTCCCCGGGTGGCTCTGTAACGCTGCATGCACTGCCTTTTACACTCCTTCCTGCTGAAACTACCGTGTAGTTCACGGTGTCTGGCCATGTGCTTTCTTGTCCGGAGACTAATTGGCCGCTGAGACCTGCTGTCCAGTGTCCGCTTTAATCAGGTTTGATGCGTGGGTCTCGTTTCGGGATATATTGCCAGTAGACTACAAGTGAGAATTCGCAGGCAGAGTCCACGATGTGTCGGATCTCCGCGACGGATAATAAAATAGTTTTGTCGAGCAAGTTTGGCAGCTTTGGCAGAGCCAGTAATGGGGCATGACTAAAAAAGAGAAATTGGCACCTTCCCGTTGTAACCTGTTAAGCTAACTTTCAAGGGAATGCTTGTGTTGCTAAAACCATTATTCAATAAAGGCAGTCCTGTTCCTGTGCTCGCTAGACATTCCTCCTGGGGCTTTTGGACAGCCGCATACATTCTGAACTACGTCCTTACTTATATGTGTAAAAGGGCAGCTAAAATCTGCGAATGCATACAAAGAATGCGTACATTAATAGTAAGAGGGGTTGTTGCCCACAACTCCCCCCCCCCCACCACCAGTTTGTGTATAGCAGTTTGTTCTCGAACTTTGTTGGGCCCTCGCCTGCTAACTTTCTTTGTTAGGCGGCACCCTTTCACACCGCGTCCTCAGTCAGCTGTTTGCTTTCACGCTTCTTCTGAGTCCCCACATAAATTATGACTTTCTTGACGGGGCAAAGTGAGAGCCGGAGCCTATCAGCGGGTCACGACCCACGGCGCAGGAATTACTGCGTTAATGATTTCGGCACAGAGCTGAAGTTAGTGAGCTCAAAAGATGCCTATATTTAATTCGCGCCATAACTCTTATGCGTAGATACAGTACATACACATGGGGCGGCCAGTGTGTTTTGAAAAACAGGAGTTAAAAAGAATGCAAGACCTCTTATTTTAATATGATATCGCATGACATCAATGCAAGTTTCCGAATAGGTACATAAATCTCCAGGCTTCAAAATAACATTAACGATTGATGGTCAACATTTTTTGTTTAATTATTATATCCACCTTGCAATATATTGACATCTGGTATATATACAATAGTGATGAATGAACGTACAAAGTAGTTTTCCGATATTAATAATGTACGAATGTGGCTAAATAGGCCAATTACTTTCAGGCCTCTTTAGAGCTAGCCCTATTGGGGAGGCCCTTCTGCAGGCTGTGGAATAAGCAAGCAATTGCAGGGCTGTAACTTTTTCTTTTACTTAATTTTCTTTAAAATACAGTCACGGCTATTCTGCAAGTTGGGCTTGACATTCACTATACACACCTGCCCGCAGATTGAAATTTCAGGAGCAACAGAAGGAGCCTGGAGCAAAGCCAGCCCAGTTGCTCGGCACTGCGGCCACCTCCCCTACCCCACGCGCGGGCACCGGGAGCGGCGGCACCGCGGAGGAGAGCCGCGGCGACGCGCACCTCACTCGCCTCATCGAGGAGAGGGACACACTGCTCCGCACGGGCGTTTACACTCATGGAGACCGCATCATCGTGGAGCTTGACCGGCAGGTCCGAGAGGCGATCTCGCGGCGCAATGGCCACGCGGGTCACGAAGGCCCCGCCGGCCGCATGGGCGGCCACACCTGATGGAGCGACAGTAGCGGCATTTGCCTCCAGCCGTGCGCCGAGTTCCCATGGCCACTGTGGAGAGGGATGCGAGCCGTGTAATGAGTGGGATTGGCTCTGGATTTCTGCAGTAGATGTATCCTGGGACAAACGAGCAGTGGCTGGGGGACCCCATTGGCTGCCTGTGTAAGGGAGCTGCTGCATCCTTTCCACCTCTCACGCGACCAGGCGGCGGAACCAGCCGTGTCGTTACGGTGTCGATGCAGAAGAAAGCCGTCGGCGTCCCTCGCATCGCACAACTTCAGGGCCTTCTTTTTATTTTTCAACAAGAACGTGGTGAAAATGACAAAAACAATAGATTTTAGACTGGGATAGCATAACCTAACACGAGCGTACATTAAAGCTTGTTATTTTTTTTTATCACTTCCCTCCAGTCGTGGAGGGGAGTGAGACAGAGGCAAGAGTCGCTGGTAACGTGAAGTGTTAGGATGAGAAACAGGCCGTGCCAGGCAAATCCGAAAACAGTCTGGCACGGCTTGAGTTCACAATAAAACGGCCGTGGAAATATAGCATTACAGAGCCCGATCTCCCTTCCACGGTGGCCATATGTGGTGGGGCACTTTTGAGGACCAAATCTACGAAATCACTAACCTCTTGATAATTAAATATTTATTTGTTACACGGTTAAAGGATGTCGTGTTACTCTTTACGCTGGTAGGCCTTGACCTAGGCTATTATATGCAGATTCACTTAGTTTTACAGCTGTTTGGATATATCTGAAAGTTATCAAAAAAAATGTCGCTCAGGTGGATGTGTTAGTGTTGTTTTTTTCTGTTGGCAAAACATCCAGGAGCTGAGATTTCTACTGCAGTCATTGCTGCGTGGTCTACGCATCTGTCGATACCCCGCATTAACATTTATCCTAAATGCATACAATCAATCAAACTGCTGAGTTCCACTTTGTTTGAAATTATTAGTCTTATATTATACATCTCAATCAACAGAGCTATTGGGAGTTAATTGCTTACGTTTGTGTAATATAAAGCTTATTTATTAATTTTAAAATGTTTGCGAATTGTAAAGTGAGTGTTATTTTGAGTGTTTTTGTGTTTGTTTTTGAGTTTGGCTGCTTGTTTAGGTCTTCCTACATTGTGCATTTTAATTATTTTTCAATAAAAGGCAATATTTTGGTTTTCCTTGCATTACAGAACAGCTCGAACATAACTACCTTTGTATAACCTATTACATTTAATAGGTGATGATTGGACCACTTCGCCTAGTGCGATGTTGTAGCACGACATTTGAAAGAATTGATCGGTTACTTACATTTCCTACGGCCTTTAACCACCCAGCTATTTTTAGGTGGTGCACAGCAGTTGAGGGGCAGATCAAGTGTGGTGGGGTAAAGTATTGGTGCTCCATCGTGGAAGAATAGGCAAAACAAATCCTCACTAATGGGTGCCCTTTCGCAGTGGGGTGAGCAGGAAATTGTGGGACTGAACCTGTACCTGCTTTACTTAAGCAGTAATGTTTCACTCACGATTGAGTGACGACGCCTCCAATGCATGATGTGAAAAGTCGTGAAGGATACAAGGTATGCTTAACAGAGTTATCCCGAAAGATGAGCTATGGAGAGTGACACTCATTACGAGCCATGAACATCTGCATCAGTAGCTTTTATTTCCTATTCATAGAGTAACTAGTATGTTATTTAATCGTGTGCGCTGCGCACATATGCAAGCAATTATCTTGAGGTGAGAGCTCGGTGAAGTCCACGCATTTGACGTTTCTTTAAAACGCCCTATCTGACCGTTTGGTGTCGTTGGCTGAAGGGAGGTCAGCATCGATAAATGCCGACGAGGGCTCGTCCTAGGTTTCTGACGTTCGTAGGCTCGTTGCGCCCTGTAGGGCTGCTGATAGCTGTTGGAAGAGCTGATGGATGGCTTGGCAGTGCTGTGGACTGAAGGAAACATTGATAGATTTAAGAGCCATCCAAAGATGCCTTAAAGACGATCGCATAAATCCACGAAATGCCGAGCTGGTGCGTGGCGGTTTATCTTGCGCCCTCCTATATTTTCGCTCAGAAATTTCAGCCTCTATAAATATCGCCCTGTTTAGAAATTACGACCTGAATCAATTTTGACTCAACCCACAACTATAGCACTGTATATGTAGGGTACTAATCTAGAAAGCGTTTACTTTCTGAAGAATTGTATTACATTCAAGTTTGATTGTATTTCTGTGCTCAAGTTTTAGTAGGCTATGTGCAATGTATGTCATGCAAAATCCACTTATTTAAAATTATCAAATCCCACCCGTTAAAAATGTATAGATTGGCCAATACATTAACAAACATTCTCTAAGCATTTTTGTGGATTGTCACTGTTTGCAGTTTTTGAACCCACATTTGTACAGATGTAGGTTTAATGGCTCGTTGCACAATGATTGCTTCCAAAAGCTGCTGTTTTGGAATAGCCGCGGCGATCACTTTTCTCCGCGATGTTTCACCTTCCGCGAGGGAGACAGGAGGAGCGATTAACGCGGCTGTCCCGAAAGAGCAACTTCTCGAAGGATCCCACACTTGTTTAAATTATAATGCGATTTTAACACGGAAAATTGTCCCCATGAGAAGAATGACTATGTTATACAAAGCATTAAAATGTATTTATTTTATCACCCGGTTTTGTTTTAAATGAAATGATGCGAAAGAGTTATGTAGGTGAGAACGAGCTTAAAGTTGGCAAATTGTGAACGTTAACTTCTTCTATTTTCTCGTACCCTTTCATTTCACGATGTCTAGAACACGAGGGGGACTGCATCCCAGCAGACCTTTCGTTAGGACCATTTTGATTAAGTGTCTGCCAAAACGCATTTGCTCTGTTGACATAATTTTACCTTTCAGTTTCCCCACTTTAAAATTATTACGATAAATATGTTTGCCTTCCTTGATTTATACTTTTACATTTTTTCTAAGGAAAGTCTGCTGCCCAACAATATAAATAAATCATGCCCTATAGAAAGAATAATAATTGGCAAAGCTCACAGCCTGACAGTTGCTAACAAGCCGACAGTAAGGAACTGAGGACAGAGGTGGCAGGACGTCTTTTTCGCACTCCACTCTGGCAACGGCGTTGCGACTTCGTTGTGCTTGCACCGCCAAACGCTGTTTTTACACCGTGCGGGTGAAGTGTGCAAGCGTTTTAATCCGCGTGTCAAACGCTCCGAGGGTGGTAGAACCATAAAACGTAAAAAACGTGGCGTTAGAACGAGCGCCTTGACACCGCAGATGAAGTGACATGGCAAGTTTGACACTTTGTTTTGCAGCGTTTGACTGCAGGGGGTTATCCGTTTTAATGAATTTTGCAGTGACGTGAACGAACTGCGCTGTTCACCGCCGTATTTTCCACCTCTTCAGAGCCATTATCCCCACCCGGAGTCCATCTCGTCTGCCAGCGGGAATAAATATATAGTGTTAATGATGCTGCTTGGAAAGTGGTGGCATTCTGCCGAGACAACATGCTGTGCCTAAATTTTCTCTACGTGACACCAAAGATACGGTTTCAAATTAATCCCATTTATAAGGAAATGCTGTTTTGAAAAGGAGTGTATTTCCTAGCCTACCCAATCAGTCTTTTGTTTCTCTGTAACAGAACTCTCTCCACACAGAAACGCGCACAATGAATGCCCGCTGTCTCTTGATTATGAAATTGTGCCTACGCACGGTTTGCATTTCCTGCAACATTACATTCCGGGGTTGGCCATTGTGCACTGCGTGATGGATACATTTTGCTGGAGCACATGTTACAATGTGCACCCAAACACACTTTTCCACGTGAAACTACATTTCGCAATGTACCTGTGCCACGGTGCAATGACAGACCCCCTCGCATGGCCTACATAGATTTGTGGGGCAAGTGCTGTTTGCAAGCACCTATGAAGGCATGAATAGCACTCAAGGGGCTGATGTAGCTATACTGCTGTACCTGGCCACCTTTTCTTCCCATTACTGAGGTATAGGCTACGCACTGCACCATATTTAGATTTTAAAGCAGGAGGCCCAGGACTAGATCAGATATTTTCACCACTGATGTTGGCCGCGGCCGGGAATCTATAACTCGTACGTCTGTCACATCTACTGTTCGTCAGAGCCTTCTTGTGGTTAACGCTAGTGCCGTTGTTGGTCTTATGAGTACATCTCCGTGCTTACGCACGATGCATTTCGTTTCTAAAATAGCTGGGAAAACGGCCAAACGGGATGAACCAAGTAACAAATTAAACACGAAATTCAAATGCTGTCAGCCCACTGCTGGATGAAGGCCTCTCTACGCCGTGTCAGCAGTGAGGGCTATTTTATCAAATTTCACTACGCTGCTCATGAAGGGCAGCGGGAGCAAGTAGGGATGGGGCAGACCGGTCCAGACAATATTTGCCACTGATGTTAACAGTGCGGGAATCACAGTGAGGTAACCAGGTTTCAGAGTAGTCTTGAGAGCTACGAGGTACGCGTGCAGATTCTCGGCCTCTGTTCGTACACCCGTGAGAAACAATGCCAATCTCCAATGACCCTTTCAAGGTGCGCGCCGCCCCGAGTGAGCGCCAGCGTTGATAAGGCGCGGCGTGCCTCGAGTCATACACGACAGGTGTGATAGCTTCAGGCGCGCGACTCGTGCTGTACGCTATGACAGAACCAGACTTAAATAGCCGAGCAGAGTCTAGACTCCATAAAACTACATCCTTCCTGCCACACTTTTTTTTTTCTTCTGCCCATGTCAGGGCAGTCGGTGAGCTAACGGTGCACATTCATCAAGCGGGGCTTAGCGCACGACGGGGTTGAGTGGGGTGGGAGGAAGGGTGGCAATGTGTTCCTAAGTAAGGTTATATACTGCAGCGGGCGTATAGATCTACGAAGCTGTTCCTAATCTGGCTGATTGATTCTTTCCACTCGCCAGATATGGTAATAATATGCAATCAGCAAGTGGTTTACACGCAATTTTTCTCCATGCCAAAGATTGTTTTACAGGGCTTCTGTAACAGTGTCCTGTAAAAGTCGGCTGGATTTGCTTTTTTTGTGTTTTACCTTTTTTGATGTACAGCTTCATATGATACACTTTAATCAGCGGGGAAAAACTATATTCTGTGGTTGAAGGCCGCTTTCCGGGATTTGTAAAACACTGAGAGAAATGTGGTCCATATTAGCCCTTGAATGGTTTTGGCCTTAAACCCAATTACAAAAAATAATGGTATTTTAACAAAGATAACTTTCATAAGGGTTCTTCATTTTCCTACTTTTAGTCATGATAATTATACCCATTATGTAATACAGTAATACATCTTGGATTGCTGAATGTTAATAAATACACTCAGCCTTAGTGTTAGAGGGCACTGGTGGAGCCTGAGGAATCGCTAAAAAATCTGAACTACATTTGGAGGTTTAATTCGTAGCAGCAGCTCACAGAGATGCATTACAGGCTGTGTATAGGTTTTTTTATAGGAACGATTGTGCCCTACGCTTCCAAACTGCCATTGTAATGGCGTTCACGCACGCGCTTTGTAAAGTGTTTAAATGTCTACAAGGAAACATTTTGTAGGCGTTTGGACGCTGATTTTGGTCCACATGCCCCGCGGAGCACGACCTCTGGCTCGCGTTTGGGAAATTCGGTTTAAAATGGGCTCGTTTTTTTTTTCCGAAGTTACTTTTTCAGTCCCAATTATCAACTGACGTTTCCCCCAACGAGTGTTCTTCCTTTTTTGGGGACCACTCGCGCAAACCGCGTAGAGAAAACGCTCCAAGCCAGCTCTGTGCCAAATAACGAAACATTGGATCTTTCTCCGCCCGGGCGTCAAGCACACACATTCATCTTCTGCTAAATATTTAATCACGCTAAGAATGGGCCCGTCTGGTTAGGAAATGTATTGGGGGGGAAAAAAAAGGCGGCATTATTTAGCTCGCAAAAATGTGCCAAGACTGCTGGCAAGAAGGGGAGCACAAGTTATATATGGATATAACTTCAGATTAGGGCAGCGTTGTTACTGTAAATTACGATTTTGTGCACCCTCCCCTCCCCCCTGCCGTTTGGTTAAAAAGTCCACCGAATCGAGAGTATTTTATCTTGTTTGAGAATATTTCCGAGCGCGACGTTGTTTCACGACTTTGCGTTTCTGTTGCTCTCTCCAGTGTTTGCTTTGCTTTGGCCAGCCGTGTGAGCGATCAAAGCGGCTCGCCGAAGAATCATTCGTCACGAAGAGAGCGTTCAATCAACGCACCTCCGTGTTGAATAAGAAACACATGGGAAGAGTTTCTGTTTGTTTGCCCGAATGCCCAAAAAATAACTCTCCTTGGTGATAAATGCCTTCGGCGAGGAATTACTGCTCCAATTAATCACTTGTAAACCAAGAGGCATAATATTTTTCTTCATTTAGATTCTGCGCGAGAAGTCAAACATTTATGTACAAAAATATTATGGAGACACAGAACGGTTCAAGGGCACGCTTAGTGTGCGCGTGTGTGTGTGTGTGTGTGTGCAGATATCCGTACGTGTGTATGCACACAATTTACTTTATGGTTTTTGAAAGATATGCAATTTCACAGAAAACAATCACATCTCATTTACATTACTCATCACGTTTCTGTAGCAGCATTTTCTGTAAAAATGTATGATTAAAGACATACTGCACTATGGTAATAAAACACACCCTTACTTAGAACATATGCCGGTCTACACACGTGATGAAAGCAGGCGAGTGCTCATTGAGAAAGCAGGCCTGCTTTGCAAGAGACGTCCGATTTAAAAAGACAAAAGGTCACATCTCACTTTGTTGCCTTATACTAAGAATATACTAAGTCCAGACAAGTGTAATTCATCTACTTACATCAGATATACCTTTATTGTGATTCCCATAGAATCACGCTCTCGTGTATATAGCACGGCGCACACTCGGAAGGGGTCACGGAGCAATGATTTACACTAGAAAGTGTGTTTTCTCAGGAGAGCTGTAAACGTGGTAGGTTTCGCGAGGTAAGAAAAGGGTCGTTTACTGTCTTGAGTGTAACCTTCACCCCTCACGAGCCCGCGTACGACCGCTGTTTACAATACAAATTTATTCACAACACTAGTTTGTACAGCTTAACAAACGCATTTTTGCATTTTGAAGTAAGGTTAAGTGTGAGCAGAAATAACGGTACAGACATTATCTGTTGGCTTCTGTCCACTGGTTTTGGATGCAACTTTTTCTCTTTGGCAAACTGACACCATTTGTGCTTCCGCTTTAGCATTTAGTACCGCAATAAAATTAACAACAACAAAATTAACTTCGTCTAATTCCGTTCCACAGCAGTGTTCGTCAAACAAGAAAAGAGAATCACTATAAATACCGGTATATATATATTAATTCAGTCCTGGGTGAAGCTTTAAATGGCGTGAACATGGGGTTAAAAGGTGTGGGTATTTTATGCGATCTAGCCACTCACAGAGTTAAGTTAAGGTTGCATGCAATCTGCTACACTGCTAGGGCAATGATTAAACTGTCACGTCGGACACTCGGGCAACTCCAGTGATTCAATCAGCTGAGCCCAATCGTCCCATTGACAAAGTCTTTCCCACCCCAGTGACAAATAAATAAATAATGTCCTCCGTGTCGACGAGGATCGATCTCTCGGCTCGCCCGAGCGTTTGTCTCGGCCCTGCCTCGCTCTCTTGTTCATTTTTTCCTCTGCCCCCACCCCCCACCCCCACCCGGCGCCTCTCCTCTCCTCTTCTTCTTGTGCTTAGTTCGATGGCACTGATTGAAAAGTGTTGGCGATGAGGATCTTTGGTTGTCCGCCGTAAGTGTCGGCGACGTTTTAATCAGGGCGTTTAATTCCTGCGCAGTGGGCGGCCCCCACCCCCTCGCGTCAGTCAATCCACCTCGATCGATTCGCCTCCGTCGACCGCGGCCTTGCACTCGTTGGGCGTGCGCTGGTGCCGGCTCAGCTGCGTCGCTTGCGTGAAGCTCTGCTCGCACCGCTCACACCTGCGGCGCGGATGGGAAAACGCGTTCCTCGATTCATCATCGTCGTCGTTCTCATTACTGCGCTGCGAATGCACTCAGACATGCACCAAGGAAGGCCTCACTCGGTGCCATGACTTGTCAGTAGGGGTGGGGAGGAATTATTGACGTGTACGGTCTCAATTGAGTGATTTGAGGGTTTTGTTTCGAATTGGGGAAAATTCGGATCGTGACGCCGGCCCACGATGGCTCACACTTGCGAATGCCGCCACGGGATATTTAACGTCCACATGTGAAGCAGAGAGCGCAGATATATTTGTTACGTTAATACACCCGAAGGAAGTCACAACTATAGCAGCCGCTAGTTTCGAACCGTGAACCTTTACAATAGATAGCGAACCAGCTATCACTAGGCTGCATCAACATTTTATTTTTTAAAAAAGAGTTAAGGGTACAACGCTGCGCCTCGCATGATGGTGAAAGCTCGCAAGAAGGGATGGCCCACACATTCACAAACATGGAGCAAACACTGATGCGTGTGTAAAATAAGCACGGGGAGATACATGCACGCATTGCATCGCACTGGGAGGCAGAGGGAGGAACGCTGGGATTGGAGAGCATACAGACGTCAGCGTCATCACTTTGACTGAGGCGAAGTCAGATGCCTTGGGCAGGACAAGTCGTTCTCCAGAAGAGATGATGGTCGGTGGACGAGACTAATCTCGGAGTGGCAGACAAAAGAGGGAGCAAGGAACTCGGCTCACGTACACGTGCTCGAGGGATTGCTACAACGAATTGCAGTGAAGAGATGGCAATGGCTTTGAGAGGAATATCAGTCAGTAGTGAGTCAGTTTCAATCATGGATGACAATGACGACGATCATTTCTCTCTGCCCAAATAGAGTTCTGCTCAAACTCATTCGCGTCGATGGCACCTATTCAGACACTTCAAACAGGTTGAAAACACCACCTGTGTTGGTGATGTTTATCCATATGAAACACAAGTTGGCCGCGATGCAATGTTATTTGCTGAGCGGGTGCAGTTGTGTCGCAACCAAGCCTTTGGGGTTCAGTGTATTTTCACGTAAGCTTCTAATATGTGGGTGCTATTCTTGCTTGTCTAGAAGTCTTGCCACGTGTTATTATTTGAAGACAGACACTGCATAGAGTGATAACTATTGCTCTGTTTACCATTCCAGTAGTATAAATTGTGTCTTTTAAAGCCTTTCCAGAGACATTATATACGACAACATATTACCTTAGGTAATAAGTTGGCTCTTACAGGGGTACATAGTCTAGACAAGCATAGCCATTAAGCTCGTGTAACAATTCATATCCAGTTTAGTAAGTCGTAATGGCATTAATAATCTACAGCACTTGTTAATCGACCACCAGACATGCCCATTATGGGACTTAATTGACCATACTTCACTGTTCTGGCCTTTGCCGCTTGGTAAGGGGGAGTTGGGTTCAGATATCGCCCACAGCTGATGTTATCTATGGACAGGAATCAAACCCAGGTACGCTGTATTTAAAGCGCAATGCGCTGACCCTTGGGAACACTGCTCCCCTTTCATAATGTGCACGTAGAGTAAATATAAATTGGAACATCATGTCATCATTCGCACCTGTTAAAGACAATATCTGCAGCTCTGTGCAGCGCTTTGTGACCCTCTGGTGAAAAGCGCTCTAGAAGTGCGATTATTATTATATCGCAGCTGTTAAAGACAATATTTGTCTGCATTATTTTTCTTCAGCAGTTCCCAGAGGGATGTCGGTGGCATAGTGCTGAGCGCGTGCTGCTTTTAGAAACCTGCCCCTCCGATTCCGCTTCTCGGCCCCGGCTAACACTCGTGGCCAGGGATCTCAGAACCAGCCTGGCCAACAGCCTCTCCTTTGTCAAGCCGCACTGCACGGCAGCGGGGAAGCAAGGTCGAAGAGCTCCGTGAGTGCCACTGCGCGGGAAGGGATGGAGAGTGGCTGGAATTTATTTTATTTCCTTTATCAATTCCTATTAGTGCCGCGCCACCCTGGGTTAGGGTCACTGTCAGATCACTCACGGGGCCATCAAAGCCTCTTTGGCCGAGGCGCGATTTCTCACGGGAAGCATGACCTGCGGGGGTTGCGATTAGTGTCAGGGTGCCGCATCAAAATAATCTTTCGAAGATCAAACCGTGAGGGCACCCCCCACACATCCCAGCCGCCCCCCACCACCCAGCCCCCCACAGCCCGCCCGGTGATCTTTGCTCACCAGCTATCACAACACTCGTCAGTCACACAAGGACATCATGCGGGATTTGACGGTCCGCGACCTATCCGGCCACGATGTCGCCGTGACTTTTATTCAAATACACGTTAATGCACTCGGCGAGAGAAAGAGAGCCGTTCGTTAAATCTATTGAGAAGCCAGTGTTTGTGTGAAATAACTTATTTCTTGAGAACGGCTGATGTTTCGGGAGAGCCATGTCGAGCGCCCCCC
>JAZEWT010000015.1:11837708-11849037 GCA_036362905.1 Mordacia mordax | reverse complement strand
CCACACAGAAAGGCACCCGAGCCGAGAGATTCGAACCCGGGACCTTCTTGCTGTGAGGCGTCAGCGCTAACCACTGGGCCACCGCGCCGCCCCACATTTATACCGTAATGGTTATTCCAAGGACAGCCTCACCGGGTCTCAATATATTTTTTTTGAAGGTCTTAGCATTAGTCTGTTTAGTCTGTTCCATTATTGAGTCCCACATGAGGTGAAACCGGAGTACTCACAGATAGCTCATCGCTTAGAGAGTACAACACAAAGTTCTACACGGTTAGATGCAATCCATTGTACTGCTGCACATCTGGTGTCCACTCTTAACTGCAACACTTCACAACACGCAAAAGTAAACTTAACCATGACGCAGATGTCAACTCAAGCTGGCGCGATCGCTCGGCAGAGTTCAGACTACACCACGATGCCCTATACAATGTGGTACCAACGTCTTGTGACCCACTTTTCATAGTTGTTTTTATCTCGGTTTGTGATCTTCCATGATCCCCTACGCTCCTCACTACGAGCCGTTCTTCAATAGCGCGTGGACTCGTATCGGCCGTCTAAAATAAATAAGTGCGCCCCATTGCAAACAGAAATGAATGAGCAATGGAAACACAATGAGGGTCGCAAGACATCTGGACCACCGGCGTGCAGTGTCCGAGAAACATCTGTCTCATCCCCGCGGCCGAATCAGCGCGATTCGCTTGCACATTGCGCATTGATGCCGACTAATTTGTAGAGCGGGGCAGATGGGGCTGCGAGGGCAGGACAGGGGAGAGGGGACAAAGGTCACGGGGTTGAGGTCTGCTATGTAACGGAGCCTCTCCCAACCACACACACCCCCCCCACCCCTGGCCTTGGTCCCATTGCAAACGGGGCAGCGCGGGACCTGATTAGGACTGGAAAACTGCAGGCACCTCATCCATCACTTTTGCTGGGGGTGGTTGGCTCGCCTTAATCAGGGCCAGTGTGCCCGGCTGGGGGTGGATGGGGGGGATTCTCTCCGGCACCAGCGGGTTAATGCCACGCACACCGGCGTGATGCGCTGGTCACGGGACGCATAATCCCCGAGTCAGCGCCCATCATCGCCGTGCGCGGAATCCCATCGCTGAAATGCATGCGTTACATAGACAGAAGACAAAGCTCCTCCATCCTCCCCCCCACATCGCCAGAGGCTGCTCGGCCATGTGCCGTTAGCGGGTTGATGTGAAGGCCGGAAGGGTGCTCCACGTTCTCCTTTAAAGCAGAGATGACCTCTGTGTGGCCGAGAACCGGTTCAGATCTGCTGGTATTTTTGCCTTGACCGGGAATTACACGCGGTTCGTTAGCTCCGTGCTGCAGTGCACTCATTACAACACTTGCGTCGCACCGCCAATATTTACGCGTGCGTTACACGACACACGCAACGCGTGCGCCCACACACGCGATGGGGGTATAAATGATTTCCCCCAAGAGGCGGAAGCTTTATACAATCATGTCATCAGCAGACACACAAACAAACAAAAAACGATCGTGCGAGAACATTGGCGCCATGCTCGGCTAGAAACCAATGCGGACTCTTGCGTCGCGTCCCGAGTCGCTCTTTGTCTCGCTTAAGTTTTTTCTCGCTCTGAGACAGCTCAGAGATGTCCCTCCTCGGCTATATTTACGCCGATGAAACGCGCCGGCTCGAGATCGTGTCCGAACCCTGTTGCCACTCAGTCGACTTATCCTCCGTTCGCTTGCTGGGTTACTACCACCCCCCGCGGTTTTCCGGCGGCGAAGTCCGTCTCTCCCCCCACCTACCCCCCCGTTCCATCCACCTGACGCCTTGGGCTGCGGTGTTTTATCGCGAAAAGGTCACGGGCTGAGAGACGCGTGGTGCGGTGTCAGCGCGCCTTCGCACGAAGCGGCTCTCAAGAGCGTGGCCCCTGGTGACGCACTCCGGCCCCTTAATCTCCCCCCCCCCGTGTTATCTGCCCGGGCCGCTCTCGCTCCCTCTCTCTCTGGCCTTGCGTTCTTCTCCCTTGCAAACACGTTTCGCCCACTTTGTTAATCGAGAGGCCGACGTCAGTTCACGCGTGATGCGGGGAGGGGGACTGCACCAGACCAGCAAGCTGCTTCCATGGACTGATGATGATTATGTCTGGTTAGGCCAGTACAGAGATGGGCTTGGAATATTACTCCCGCCTCTGGTTGGTGATGACCCCATTGACGCGGTGTCAAGGGGGTCATCGTACATCTGCCACGTTTTCTGTGATCTGACTTTCGTTAACTTGTACTAAATGTTAACAATGTTACGTTATACAGCTGTAGGCTGCTCAAATACAACATAAAATGTCCGAGCGGTTGTTTGATTACAGCCGAAGGTATATAACTTACCGTGTGTCGCGTGATAGAGCTGCTATACACACTACGTTTTCCGTTACCATTCTGCCAGTGCGTTCTCTCAGAGCCAGTGGCTGCGAGACAGCTCCCGGGTAGGTGCGGTGGCGCACTGAGTCGCACTGCTGCCTCGCAAAAAAGAAATAATCGGGATTGATTCCCTGGCTCGGGTGTTTCTGTTTTCGATGGGTATTCCGGTTTCCTCCCACAGTCCTAATACATGCTGTCTGGCCTATTTTCCTGACTAATTTGCCCCCGGTGCACTGAGATGTTACAACTGTTAAAATAGCTAGAAGCTTGAACAAAACATGACTGACCGACTATTGTCTGCTGCACTACTCCTGCAACTGCTGACGATAATTCGCGATTTGAATATTCAGACGGGCGGCGCGGTGGCCCAGTGGTTAGCGCTGACGCCTCACAGCAAGAAGGTCCCGGGTTCGAATCTCTCGGCTTGGGTGCCTTTCTGTGTGGAGTTTGCATGCTCTCCCCGTGTCCGCGTGGGTTTTCGCCGGGTACTCCGGTTTCCTCCCACAGTCCAAAAGCATGCTCCTGGATAGGTTGATTGGCTCGCAGACTAAAATTGTCCCGCAATGCCCGGCGATGGACTGGCGTCCCATCGTCGGGTGTATTCCTGCCTTACGCCCTGTGTTTCCGGGATAGGCTCCGGCTTCACCGTGACCCTATGTAGGATTAAGCGGTTTCAGATAATGAAATGAGATGAGAATATTCAGACGTCGGTCTCCTTGCCCATTAGAGCGAGTTCTCCTGTCACAGGGCGTTTAGGCGACAAGGTCCCAAGCAGGGCGAGCACATGGTCGCTGGGCGCTCATCCCTGTCGCTCGATGGAGGATCGAGGAGCGAGCGTGCGCACGAGGCACGCGGTCACCGGGGTTGATTTATTGCCATCCCCGATCTTGGATCTGAACACAGAACAGGGCACTGTCTTCCCCAAAAGGTAACGCTAATTAAGCGATAGTGGAGTAATGATGGTTGACAGCGCTCACAAACACTTCATATCTGTGCGCCGTGGCCACCATCCATCATGCGTTAGGGGTCGCGGGGGGAGGGGGGAGAGTCGAAGGGGTCCGTGGGGGGTGATGGGGGGGGCGTGGGGGGAGAGGACTCCTGGAAGATGCCCGTGAACTATTTCAGTCTGGGCCCCGCAGAAGCCCCCGTCGCGAAGCTGCGCGTGTGCCCGCCGTGCTCTCCGAGACCGGCGCAAAACGTCGTGAAACGTCGGAACATTGCAACGCCGGACGGGGTGTCGCCCAAGGCGCGCTGCGTTCAGTTTGCGGTGTTCGCGCTCGTTTTAAAAACAAAATTCTCCGAAGACACGCGGCTTAGGGGAATCGATGCAAGTGAGCGCGACACCAGTCAGGTGAACCGCAGCTCTGACTTTGCAGCTATCAACGGACTCCGTTAGACGGGTGATCAGAGTGTGACTCCACTGAACACGCCTTGAGAGTTTGGGAACATGGGAGGAAAATTAGACGGGGGAGGTAACTGCGCCTATTCCGGACAGACGAGACAAGCTATGTGCTAATAGCTTTCCGCGCAACATTAATTGCTAGACGGGCATGTGCAGATACATCGAGTCGTGAATTAAAACTGCTTGTTAACGCTCGTGATTCCTGTATCGACTTCTGGACATAAGAATCAAATCTACACTCTACAGTTTCTTCAGTTGATATACTGTCAACTATATAAATGTTCCATATAGTTTACTGGATCGTAAGTGTATCGCGGTGGAGCGGTTTGCGTACTGCAGTGAATCCCATAACAATGTCACCTGGAGTTTAGCATTCCTGATTGGGTCTCTCTTGATGAACAGCGATCCAAAACCTCTCCTTCTACTATTGCCCTATTATAGAATTACCCCTGCCATATGAATGTGGACTTTCCACCACCGGCTCATTTGAGCAGGAAATCACTTTTACTTGATGTGGGCCTTGTGGACACATGCATCTCAAGCTCAAAAGTAATTCCCATCCGTGGAGAAGTGTGGTCTCATACAAACATGTTGTGACATGTGCTGTTTAAAACAAATACTTCACAGTCTTTATAAGCACACGTATTGGTACGGAGGATGCACTAACAAAAATAATTATCGAATACGGATGGATGTTGCAAAGTGGGTTCGTGCACTGTGGGTTGAATTCATGAACCCTGTGACCTTGGGCTCAGAATCCCAATGACATCCATCATAAGTGGCAAGTTATACCTGAACTGGTACTGGTTCCCCCTTCGATTTCATAGTCAGATTGACCAGAGTGGCGAAGTATGGTCAAGCAACCACATGTCTGATGTTGCATGAGGTGAACCTATTCTATCAGTCATTTGACAACGCGATATGCAGCACCTTTTAAAAACTTACTAATGACATGCTCAATCATGAAACAAACAATATTAGAATAAATAATGTGTAATTGGGATGATCTGAACTACAGAGCTGTGAACTTAAGTGAGCGTGATAAGTGATTAAGTAGTCTTGTGAAGTTACAAAATAATCATCCTCTTAAAATATTACATATTCTGTCATCTCAAAAAGTACATCACTGGAATATATAGCATTTAAAATGTCTCATTAAGCCCTGGTTTGATTAAAATATTACTGGCCGTCATGTTAGTTACATGTAAACAAAATCTGTCTCCCTTGAACGGATGCCAAGCAGCACCTAGGTACACGACAAATAGCTCTTTCAGGACATTATTTACAAACATTAGTATTCCCAAGACTGACCATTTGCTATGTGAGGCCCCTGGAGACATTAACTCTGCATACAGTAGTGGAGCAAAATCCAATTTTCCGCTCAATTGACTTTTAAACTTGTGGTGAAAAGCCCTTTTGATCAAACGTGCCACAATACAAATTAAAGCTTTTGGCATACGTAAAAAAAAAATCACCACCACTTTTTAAAGTGGGGAGAGAGAGAGAGAGAAAAAAAAACTACGTTTTGGGATTATATATAAATAAATGAGTGCACGTTTTTTTCGCAAACGGGCACCACTCGTTAAACACATTGATCGCAAGAAGTAGTGGGCTGCTTTAAAATCGGTCCGATTTGCTTGAGCGCCTTTCACTGAAACTTGCTCCCGACGTGGTACTCACAGATGCACAGTGTACTCACCAGTGCAGAAACCGTAGAAACAACAATAATAATAATAATAATAATTTTTAAGCACTATAGGAACCCGAGGAGCAGTGATTATCAGTCACACGGTGTTTATGTTGGGCCTGCCCAATGTTTAGCCTTCACTTTAGCTACACGAGAGCTCACGTGGGGCCGAGCGTGGACGCCACGAGTTACCATTCAGGAAACCGTTTCCCTGATGTTTTATTAAAAGCATTAACTTGAGACCAACTACAACCGAGCCAAAAAAAAACCGCGAGCCTTAAGAAAATATGTCTAAGATATAACGCACAGCTGGGTAAAATGAGTGCCTTTTCTTCATAACTTTGTTTTTTTTTTGTCACTGCAGGGTGTCTGGTGTATGAATTGCAATGCCCCAAATCCATTCGCGTATAACAGACTGCGCGATTGTACGACTCAGTGAATAGTTTATTGCCCGAGAAATTGCATAAATCTGCCAGAGATTGTTGTGTGCAGTACAGCGTTTGCCTTATTTGTGTTGCCCGCTTAAGTTTTATTGGGGTTTTTTCCCCTTTCACAATCAGATTTTTTTTTACAATTATTAAGAGGATATAATTCGGTGACATTTGTGAAGTCTAAGTCGAGGCATTGGTGTAGGTTTTCACGGCTCAGTTCATGAGAATTACTCTCCATAGCTGCTTTTTTCTGGCAAGCCAAGTCTCGCGTTTGTCCTCTCCCATTCCCAACGTGAATGCTCGAGGCATTAGCCAGCGATGCCTCCAACATCGGGGGAGAAACGTTGCGAATAGAGGATAAACGCTCGACATGGCTTTCCCGACAGAGCAGCTCTCGAGAGAAATTCTCATCTATCGAAACACTAGATGATGTACGTACAGAGCACACACGCAATAGTACTCCAACCATTTAAAGTAAAGTCCTCCGGACCGCTCTGTTTAATAACGGCATATCAGTTGTTGACAGTGGCACATCCAACTCACTACCGTATTTGCCCGGGCTTCTCAGAAATCGGTCCATTGCGAGAAAATCTCTATGAAATGCCACCACTGGGGAAAACAGATTAGAATGGTGCTTTAGCGAAAGGCGAAGCAATTTGCTCCATCGCACGCGCGGTCCCAGTGCTGTAGGCGAGCTCTTACGGGCCCCGCTTGCTTCCTGCAGCGAGCGACGGCAAATTAAGCGTGGCCTGCAGAGGCTCAGCCAGCGGATTTGTTCGTGACAGCCTCACGTCGCTCACAGCCGGTCGGTTGAGTGAACCGAGCGACTCGTTGACTGACTGAGCAATTAACTGACTCCATGATCGACCAATTAAGCAACAAAACCGACTGACCGATTGCCCAATTAACCGACTGACCAATTTACCGATACATCAACTGATATATTGTCCGATTAACTGATCAATTGATCGACCACGTGGTCCACTGACTGCTGACCAACCGATTAACCGAGAGACCAACTAATGAACCGACGGACTGACCAACTAACCGACCAACCATTACCCAACCAATTAACAGATGGACATAGCGTCTATCAAACAGACCGACCACCCCAGTTTTGCCCTGACGAGCGAGTCCGGGAGACTTCTGTACCGCCCGCCGGCTACAAACCTCGCTTGGGCCTGCACTCACTCACGTGGCTTCCACGTGGCAAATTTTCCCACCTAATGAATTAACGGATTAATTGCCTCCAACGGCACGATTACATTCGGAACCGGTCCGGCGGCGCAGTGTTGTGGGGGCACTCAACACAGGATGCGATTGTTGGCGTGAGTCAAACATTTGTAATGTACACGGGTACATTGCTGTGGACGTAGCAGTGTGGGGAGCTATTTTGTAAATGTCAAAGTTTCTTTTTTTATATATATAAAGGGAAAAAAAGTAGTGTTCCCTTCAATTAAAAATTAAACAACTTACCAGCCGGTAAAAAACTGCGGTTTCATTAAATTACGGAGTTACGGCCTCCTAACCCCCCCCCCACGCCTTTGGCAGTCATTTGGCGCAAGGTTGGCGCGTTTTAGTTTTCAGTTACAACTCCACGAAGTAAACACTTTCTGTCCGTGCATACAATGCGCTATTTATTTAAAAAGCAATTATGGATTTATTTTTGAAAAATATTTATGAAAATTGTCGTGTTTGTTCAACATCGCGTTCTTTATTTAACAGAGATGGGAATGGATTGTGGTTTTTAAAGGGTTTTTATTCTCAATTCACCCGTCTTCCATAAACACGTTCCAATTATTATTTTCAAACAACTCTTTCTCTCTTTGCCGTAATCCATATTTCTCTTAATGACATTCTAAGTGTCTGTTCTGTTATTGGAAAGAAGTGGTTCATATCGCACAATATAGCGCTCTGTAATATTTACAGTTCTCAATCGAAGCAGACTTGATGCAATTAACTCTAATTTCAGTTGTTTATCAGAATTAAATGTTAAACCAACAAGTAACATGTCAAACATTTTCATAATCATAACACTCCCGACATTTGGCATCAGGAACGTCTATATTTTATTGTAATTTTGGTGATGGGGGGGGGGACAGTGGTAAGACAATGATTCGCACACTGTGCCATGGATCGGACTACCTCGGTTCACTTCCTGGCCATGGCTAACATTAACGTTTAGGTGGCAGGGTAGCACAGTGATAAGATTTGTGCCTCACAGCAAGACTCCTTGGGTTCGCTTCCCAATTCAGACCTTGCCCCGTGTGGAGTTTGTATTTTCTTCTCCCGTTCTTCATGGATGAACTCCAGGTGCTTCAGTTTCCTCCCATCTGCTAAAAACAATGTGTCTGATATTGGCCAAAAGTCTAACGTGTGAACAATCCACCTGCAAGTTCATCAATTTGGACTAAACACAATAATGTCTAAATGTCGGCGATGGACTGGTGTCCTATCGTGGGTGTATCCCTGCCTTGCGCCCTGTGTCTGCCGGGATAGGCTCCGGCTCACCGTCACCCCGTGTAGGACTAAGCGGTTTCGGACAATGAGATGAGATGAGAATAATGTCTAATAACATTGTCCACTACTGTGAAAAAAAACCTTGCAGGGTTCTTATGGGTAGAATCAGGTCAATAACAGTTGTGTTCCATATTTCCTAGAGTACAGCTTAGACTTTGCTAATCCGTACAGACCAGCATGAGAAGTATGGTCAAAAACCTCCACCACCATGACCGACACATTGTTGGGGGAAGGGCTTCGTTTAAAGTATTGGGGAAAAAATCTTTGGCAATCGACAGATGAATATGAATTTTTTAAAGTGTAATATCAGCATAGAATGACTCGCCGTACATTTTAAAAAGGAAACATATCGTATTGCAATGAAGTCAGTGATACATTTCCCAAAAGGCTTCGACTATGACATCACAAACTTTGGCGTAAGGGCAATATAACTCATAGGAATTGTAACACAGTACTTTAACGGTGTACGGTATATCCACAATACATATGTATGTTGCCATGACGTGAAAATAGTGCTGGCCGAGGAGAAATCTTTACTCAGCAAAGTCATCGTTCCTTTGTGTCTCTGCCATTTAATCAGTCAGTGCCATTATGAAAACGCGACGGGAGCAGAGAGAAAAACAGAGTCCTCTTAACTTGAACACTTATCCATATTCCATTACGCAGTGATTAACTTTATAGCTGGTGTCAGTAGCGGCAATCAGTACCTGCAGTATGGGCAGGACAGCTGCTTTGAGTTGTGCGAAGGGGGTCTTTTGTGTGTGTGTCATGATTGGGAGTTAATTCTCCTCTCTCCAAAACAACAGTTACCTCGACACAGTCGCACACTGGCAAGGGGGAGGGGCGAATCCACTTAACGTATCAGCTTTGATAGCTCTGGACAATTTATGGCAATTACTGCAATTTTCTCCCGCGTCGTTCTGTCTTTGACTGAAATAAACCGGGCCCACCGCCGGAAATCTTTAACATATGTTGATTGCTACTGGAAATCAATCACTGACTGGACCCAAACTTAAATGCGGCCAATGGCGTACACGCAACTCACAATAAACACGTGCCGTAATGAATTTTGTTTCCATTTAAACAAAGTGGGTTATTTTAAGGCAATTGCGCGTAAAAACTCGCAATGATTGCCGGTTAATTTTTCGCAAACACAGATCGCCTCGAGGAAAAAAAAGGAAATGAAAAAAAAAGGAGCCATTTACGAATGCACCGCGCGGTCTGCTTGTCAGCAGGATAAATGTTATTGTCTGGATTTTTTAATATTTCACTCCTTTCTGACAAAAAAATAATAAGAATTTGAGCGTGTAAGTTTATTTGTAATATTTTTTTCCGGACACGCCGGTAGATACTGCGCGCATTGAACAAAAATAAACGCTCTTTGCCTCTCGCGCGCTCCACGCGCGTTACATTTCCATCGTTTCAGACCGCGCGAGTTTTTTTCTCTCTCTCAATGCGCGTAAAAAAACGGTTAAAGCAACAGAGTTCTCATCCAGCCGTGATTATGATGTTGAACTTGGACTACTTTCCGCTCTTTTTTTCGTCTCCGACATCGATTCGCGCATCACTGTCGACTCGGAGAGACCGACTCTACCTACGCCTGCGCGCGGGAGGAAAATGTTTTTTTTTCCTCTCTCTCCGAGCAATAGGGCACTGTGAGGGGCCTCTGAGGGCTTTAGCGAATTTCTACTTTTTTTTTTAAACATCCTGCAATTATTACACCAAAGGTGCCAGCCCAGTGACTGCTTGAGCTGACCCTTGCATGTTTCACTAAACAGACGGTGAAACCCTATCCTCTGGTTACAGCATCGAGGCTGTTTTTATTTCGTGACAAGTTTCAGCACTTGTTATTTCTGCGTCAGAGGAATTAATGGCATCAAGAGGAATTGCAGTTGTTTTTTCGCCTTTTCACCCCTGCCTCCTCGGCGCGTTAATGCACGCCTAATATACAGCTCTCTAAGAGTGTCCCCGTTGGACGTGAATTTGATCGTTTTAAGTGCCGTGTGCTTCCCCTGCCAGGTTCCTGCAGTCTGCCTGCTCTTGTGCCAACGTGCGGTCCGTCCGACCGCTCCGCATTGTGTGATTTTTTTTTCTTCCCATTCTCACCATTGTTTTGGCAGCGCGGAAAATCAGGCGAATGCAGATGCCTGTCGGCGCTAACCGCATAATGTCTGCGCTCTAATTTGTCGAGTAAACACATTGATGGCGCACAGCTCGCGTCGCACTAAACAAGATCTATGACTACGTTTGCATTTAAATGCCCGCTTGATCGATAGCAGAGGCAATGCAATGGCGCTCTATTCTTGGCGCGTGCTCACCGCGCGCTCGTGCGCCTGAATTACTTGTTGTTCAAGAAACATAAACAGCGAAATCGCAATTTAAAGGCATTCAGTCTCGTCTTCAGTCTCTCGTTTCACGGCGAGCGGAGAGGATTATCGTCCGCAGCCCGAGAGAGGAACCTGGATGGGGGCAGGCAGAGTGGAGAGCAGTCCCCAGAGACTCCACGCCCGGCGCAGGTCTCCCCCGTCTCCTGCCGCGGCTGACTTAACTAATCACACAGGCAATGACTGTTTAGACACCTCCGGCCTGAGCCCAAGGATCAACCTCCCCCCCCCTCCCCACAAACCGTGCAGGCTCGGTCTCGGCGACTGTTCCTCCCCGCACGACGCTCCTCGCACTGCTCGCAGCGCTCACACGGTCGCCGCTCGCTCCGTTCCCACCGATCCCATCATCTCTCCCAGCCTGCCCGCCACCCGTCAACCCCAAACGCGCAGGCGGTAACCCAGACTGTAAACTATCCGCGGTGGGTCCGCCGCCAAAAGTTACGTGGATCCCCCGCCGCTGAGTAATTCCAATTCATAGGGAAGGGGTAGGTGGGGGTGTAGGAGGGGGATGTAAGGG
>JAZEWT010000015.1:11815261-11827608 GCA_036362905.1 Mordacia mordax | reverse complement strand
GTTTCTGGGATAGGCTCCGGCTTCACCGTGACCCTATATAGGATTAAGCGGTTTCAGATAATGAATTGAACCAGGCCTTCACAGTTGACAGTAGGATGACATGCAAAGACCAGACGTATTGATGGATGACTTTGCGTGGATATAGATTTGGATGTCATCGGCATAGCAACGGTAGCTGATATTGAGGCTGCGCAGGATATAGTCAAGAGGCTGTAGGTAGATGCTGAAGAGGAGTTGGCTGAGAACTGAACCCTGAGGAACTCCAGACAAAACAGGATAAATCTCAGAGTTTTGTCCTCTGAGGCTGACAAACTGGTTCCGGTCGGACAAGTTGGAGCTTAGCCAATGCAGGGCACAGCCAGAGACGCCTACACCCTCAATTCACTAAAGTAAAATCAGAGGGTAAACGGTATCAAAGGCAGTGCATAGGTCCAGGAGGACAAGAATACTTAGCAAGCCTTCATCAGCAGCGATGTACAGTAGGTCATCAACTACTTTAACTAGAGCAGTTTCAGCACTATGGCCGAATCTGAACCCAGATTGGAAGGGATCGAGAAGGTCATTATTTAGAAGGTGTTCCTGGAGTTTTTGCGGCTACGGCACGTTCAAGGACTTCAGAGATGAATGGTAGATTTGAGATGGGACGATAATTATCAGGGATGTTGCAATCGAGGCCAGGTTTTTTAAGTAGGGGGGTAACAGCGGCACATTTGAACAGTGGGGCAACAATACCAGAGTGAAGTGAGTTATTAAACAGATGATGGTCACATTCAGGCAGTGTGTGTGTGTGATGGTCACATTCAGGCAGTGTTTGTGTGTCTGATGGTTACATTCAGGCAGTGTGCGTGTGTGATGGTTACATTCAGGCAGTGTGCGTGTATGTGTGTGATGGTCACATTGAGGCACGCGTATCAGCAATTAGCGGTGCTAATATTCATTGGTGTCCCTGAGTTAGTGGCGGAAGTTTATAAACAATAAAGACCAACTCATTATTACATTTGTACAGTAGCGCCTGTCACCCAGAGGTCCCAATGCGTTGCAGGAACGTGCAGAGCAGTGCACGTGTGCGAAGGACTTTGACTTTTAAGTCCAATGTTATTGCTCCTCCTCCGGAGCAATATTTTCGACAAAATGGAAAACCACAAAGTATGCAATGAAGACGATATACAATGTGCGCAGGGGAATGGAGAAACGCTTGACACAACCGTCCCGAAACAGCGGCTCTTGAGAGCGACTCTCACAGAGCAAACCGCGACAAACCTACATCATTAATCACATTGGCAACACGCACAAAGTGAACATCAAAACGTCATAGTGGAGCGTATCTCTGGTCTCTACACACGGGTCAAGCCCTCGGCCTCTGCTGGGGAGGCGCTTGTTTACATTAGACGCTGCCAGCCAAGGGAAGACATTCCCAGTTTCCCTCCCATACCCTGTAATAATAAATAATAATACAATTTATAACGCGCCGCGTAAATTCCACGCCTGGTGGTGGACGTGAGACACGCATAGAGGCGTAGTGAGGAAATCGCAGGGGGGGGGGGCTGTCAGCCAGGCGGTCATCCGGCACCAACCCCCCAGACACTGCTTACGAAATATTAAGGTCTTATCGGCACATTAATTAATGAATATTTTGTTTAGGCGGCACGGTGGCCCAGTGGTTAGCGCTGTCGCCTCACAGCAAGAAGGTCCCGGGTTCGAATCTCTCGGCTCAGGTGCCTTTCTGTGTAGGGGAGTTTGCATGCTCTCCCCGTGTCAGCGTGGGTTTTCGCCGGGCACTCCGGTTTCCTCCCACAGTCCAAAAGCATGCTGCTGCATAGGTTAATTGGCTCGCAGGCTAAATTGCCCCGCAGTGCCCGGCGATGGACTGGCGTCCCATCGTGGGTGTATCCCTGCCTTGCGCCCTGTGTCTGCCGGGATAGGCTCCGGCTCACCGTGACCCTGTATAGGACTAAGCGGTTTTCAGACAATGAGATGAGATATTTTGTTTACTTGTGGAAGGAAACCGGAGAACGGGGAGGCAACCCACGCAGAAAAGGGAGAGAGTACACACACTCGACACTGGAAGGCGCTCGGAGCGGGAGTCGACCGTTTGGGGCAGGACTTTCTCTCTGTGAGGCGCAGATGTTACCACCGCATAGCCGGGTCGCATGCGAGAGCGCATCGCAGCAAGGATATCTATACTCGAGCGAGCAACAGTTAGCCAGGCGACAGCTCACTGAGATGAATCGCCTCGTTTGTGTGCGAGACCCGGGAAATGTTTGTTAAGGACAGATATTTAAACTCCATGTAAAATGGACAAAATGTGTACCGTGACTGAAGATTGATCACGCCTACGGCTCCTAATGTGTGTGGCTAAGGTTGCCACGAACGATTTAACGAACCATAGGCGATGTAACTGAAGGCGTACGAGCGAAAAAAGAAATGATATTGAACTAAATACGTGTTCGTTTCACCGCTGAATGAAATTCTTCCAAGGCCGTGCAGGCCATTGGGTTTGTTTGAGCATGGCTCACCAAGCTGGTGAGTTTGGCACGCTGAACACGGGTGAGGCGAGGGATGGACTGGTCGAGATACATAGCGCTGTGTGTCAACTCACCGCAAAGTCAGCCTTTATTTAAGCAGGGAGGAACCGTTGAGGTTTGTGTCTCTGTTAAACAGTTGTCGAGCAGTTGTCAAGCTTGGATGGGTAAGCAATTACAAAAGACGCACGCGGACACGAGGAGACCGTGTACATTTCCCCTGTTCTGTGTCGGTTTTCCCCGGGTTCTCCGGTTTCCTACCACAACATCAAAGTACACCCATCAATCGGCCGATCACATCATAATATATCGGCATCAGTGTCTGGCAGGTTGGCGCCGGCTGGCTGCCTGGCCACTCCCTTCCCCCCTCATCTCTGCAGTTTCTTCGCTACACCCCCACATTCGTTTCCCGTCCCTCCTAATAGTACCTGAGCCGGGAATCGAGCCCAGGAACTTCTTACTGTGAAGCGGCGGCGCTCCCCCACCGTGCTATCTTTCCGCAGCGTGGTGATCAGCGCCACTCGTCACACACTGTCATTGCTGCTGTACGTGTACACACACACACGTGCAAGCCAAGTTCCCCTGCAGGCTGAGCGGCGGTTAGCGCCACCCGTCGCCACCGTCCCAGATGCACACGGCGTTGCGCCCATGTGTTTGTTTTCAAATGAACCCTTTTAGAAATGTCAGAGCGTGTCCCCTGCGTTGTTTTTAAAATAAACATGGGCACGCAGAAGGGAAAGCCTCATCAGAAATTAGACTGTCCGTAAAAAAAAAAGCAATTGTGTGTCCACGCGTCCAAACACGGCCACTCATTTAAACCTCAAGTCCCAGACAGATGCTGATTCACTCCTCCCTGCTCTGTCTCTTGACCCCGGCGGGTGAAGTCACAGCGCACCGACCGGAAAAGTCAGTCAGTCTGTTTTAATTTGAACTGGATGGAGCTTTTGAGCTATGTAGCTCTTTTTAACAGTTGTTCAGCGGGGGGGAGGGGGGAGTAAGTAAGTTATAACTTATCAGGACACCTGGAGGAATTCAGTTCGGACAATTAACGTAGGCTGCATGCCTTTGGACTGCCTGGAGCGAGAAGCGGCTTTTGTCTAATCTTCCCATTAGCCCGGAGAACAGGGAAGTCGGCCTGTGATAGGCGCGCACCTTCCAACTAGAGTAGTGGTTCTTAACCTTGTTGGAGGTACTGAACCCCACCAGTTTCATATGCGCGTTTACCGAACCCTTCTTCATTGGAAAAATAAAATGTGATCACCTGCAGCCAGTGAAGGCCAAGCGGGGCGTGTCATCACGAATCATATGAGTGAGGTGTGTGTCTTGACCTCCACCGAACCCCTGAGACTGACTCACCGAACCCCTGGGATTCGATTGAACCCAGGTTAAGAACCACTGAACTAGAGAGACGCTCGCCACGGTTATCCCGAAACTGCAGTCATTAACAAAAACTCTCAATATCTTTCCCGATTTGTGGAAGGTGAGAAAGGTGGGAAAACGGTGGAATTCACTGACCAATCGGGAAAGCTGGGAATTTTTCAGACTCATCGGAAGGCTGGGGAGACGCAGGAGACCCGGTGGAGGAAAGGGGACGAGGCTTTGGGGATTGAGAAGGGAATAATCTCCAGTTTCCTCCCACCGTCCAAAGACACGCTGCTGTTCAGATTAATTGGCCTGCTGAGTAATTTTCCCCTAAAAGTGTGCCCTGCGATGTACTGGCATCACATCCTGGGGTTCCTCCTGCCTTGCGCCCTCTGTCGGCCGAGATAGCCCCTCCCCCCCGCGACCCTGTACAGGATAAAGCAGTTATTGCTAATGAATGAATATGGTGACGTAATGAGGGGTCAACGGCACGTGGTATACGAGTGTCCCTCAGTCATTAGTACTGCATGATGAGAGGAGGACTCCCCACGCCGTGGTCCTTCCTGGGTTTGACCATGCTGGTTGGTGAATGAGGGAGAGCTGGTGGTGGGATTCGTTAATTGTATTCACACATCACTCACCGCTGATATTCATCTGACTGGGGTGAGGACTTGAACTCAGGTCAATGTCATGGTTAGTTTACGTTGAGGTAGCATAGCCCGCAAACCGCTGCGCCACTAATGGACACGATAGCACATTGCGTTAACTGTTGCCGAATTGCAATTATGCTTAACATCAGCGCACTTGCTGGGAAGTTGATATAAGATCGATGTGTTTATAAGCGCCGAGATGTATGGGCATGTGAATGGCTGTTGGTGGCAACGAATCTCCCTGCAATCAGACAGCTCTCCGTCTCGGTCACGGTGAGCTGGAGCCTATCCCGGAAACACAGGGCGTAAGGCAGGAATACACCCGACGACGGGACGCCAGTCCATCGCCGGGCATTGCGGGACAATTTTAGTCTGCGAGCCAATCAACCTATCCAGGAGCATGCTTTTGGACTGTGGGAGGAAACCGTAGTACCCGGCGAAAACCCACGCGGACACGGGGAGAGCATGCAAACTCCACACAGAGAGGCACCCGAGCCGAGAGATTCGAACCCGGGACCTTCTTGCTGTGAGGCGTCAGCGCTAACCACTGGGCCACCGCGCCGACCAGCTCTCCGTCAATACTGTAATAATTATTGCATTTCTAGAGCGCTTTTCACCCGAGGGTAACAAAGCGCTGCACAGTGCTGCGGAGAGAACGGCACGTCAACAACAACGACATAAGAACGGCAAATCAGCAAACATTAACTTTTTGGGGTTTTTTTTGTTTGTTATAAATCTGAGCTGTGGAGAGAATGGCATGTCAACAACAACACCAGGACAGTTCAACCGAAAGCCGAACAGTAGCACTGTACATACTGTACGATCAACAGTTTATTATTAATACGGCCATCCAGCCTACTCTTATCGGCACCCATTAGCTATTATCTATCCGCTGCTAGATTAGCGTCTTTAACAATGCTTTGCCGACATTCTTGTAATAATTGCGTGACATTTCGGGCAATGGGCCCTTCTTCAGTAACAGGCAATTGTCCTTACGTACTGAAGAAGAGTACCTGCCAGAAACGTCTCCGACAATAAGGATAATAAGACTAATGATATTTGTAACGCGTGCAAATCCCACGTCTGGTCATGGACGAGACTCGTACACAGGTATAGCGAAGCAACTGCACAGAGTCGGGAAGGGATAAGGTAGTCAGCCGGCGCCAACATTTGCCGAACACTGAATCCTATATATTATGATGTATCGGTCAATTCTTTGTGGGAGGAAACCGGAGAGTCCGGAGAAAATCCACGCAGAATAGGGAAGAACACACAAACTTCCGGCAGAAAGGCACCCGAAGCGGGAATCGATCGTTTCAAGCAAAATGTTGTCTCTGTGTGGCGCAGATGTTTCCACTGCGCCATCCTGCCACCAAATAACGCGTGCTGTGAGGCAGCACAGTTTTAACGAATACGAATAGATCTCATTTCATCTCGGTGTCAGAAATCGCTTAGTCTTCTGCTGGGTCGCGATGAGCCGGAGCCTATCCCGGCAGACACAGGGCGCAAGGCAGGGATACACCCACGATGGGACGCCAGTCCATCACCGGGAACCGCGGGCAATTTAGTCTGCGAGTCAATTAACCTATGCAACAGAATGTTTTTTGGACTGTGGGAGGAAACCGGAGTACCCGGCGTATGCGCACGTGGACACGGGGAGAGAACTCGCAAACTCCACACAGAAAGGCACGCGAGCCGAGATTCGAACCCGGGACGTTCTTGCTGTGAGGCGACAGCGCTACCCACTGGGTCACCGTTGCGCCCGAATACGAATAGATGTGGTGATTAAAACGTCTCCACCACCGCCAATGGGATCTCTCCTGCTTCGCGTGTAACCACGGATGGCGGTGATGATGCTGATGTATACGGCACGGTGGCGCTATAAAAGAGTCGCGCTTTCGACTCACAGCTAGAAGGGCACAGGTTCGGTTCCCGGCTCGGGTGCCTTTCTGTGTGAAGGTTGCGTGTTCTCTCCCCGTGTCCACGTGCAAGCCAACTGGGTATTTACTACTGTTACAATATCCATCTTAAACATTTCCTACAATTCAAACGCATGTTGCATCGGTTTATTGTCCTGAATAAATTGCCTCTTTGTGCCCTGAGATTTTGTAACTGGCTTATCCTGCTGGATAACTGTCAAAAAGAGCTACATAGCTCAACGGTTCCTTCCAGCTTAAATACAAACTCACGGATGGTGGTGGAGGGGTCATGGGTTCTTCGTGGGGAGCAGTGGCTCAGAGGTTAACACGCTGGGCTACAAACCTGGCCACCTGAGTTCGCATCCCCTCACGGCTAACACCATAACGATTTTTCTGAACCGATCCCGGGCCTCCCAGAGGTCAACTCAGCCTCAAATGCGTACCTGGTGCAGTGTGTAAACATTTCCACTCGGGAGACAAAGGCGGCCTGGCGTCGTGCTGGTCACCCACCTCCTCATGTCATGTCGGCCTTCACAGATGCTCGCTCACGGCACTTGACCCGACAGTCTGTAAAGGCTATACAGGGGATCTCTGTCTTTTTATGGGTTCTTAGCAATCGAGTCTGGTGGTGGTGACGGTGGGGTCCCACGCTCACCAGCCACATCTTGTTTTAAACGAGCGATGCTCGTCCGTGTAGTTAAGAGTTGTTAGCCAGCACCCCGATAATAATATTAATAATAATTGCACTTGCAGAGCGCTTTTCACCCGAAGGTCACAAAGCGCTGCACAGAGCTGTGGTGGAAAAGATGCAGTTCTTCAGCAGGATTTGTTCGTTAAGGCTCAATCTGATGACGAGTTCCTGTATCGGGATGGCCGTGTCAAGCGGTCCTCCCATCCCTTCCTCCGCGACGTGTGAAATCCGACATCGGAGAGCAAACGTGGCGGATGAGATGGGAGCAAAACAGGAACGGAGGAGAGAGGGGAAGAGGAAAGCTCGATACGGCCATCTTGAAAGAGTGCCGCTTGAGAGCAGTTCTCATACATCAAACCGTGAAAACCTACATCCAGACCTAGGGGGTCACAACTGCTTCAACATCTTACTGCAATAAGCGCTGCATGGTAACTCTAGTCCAACAAGATTGACTCTGCTGGTGAGGCCTGGAAGGTCGAATTCGATCCAAAAAAGTGCTCGCCGAAACACATGCTTCGTGGTAATATTGTCCTGAAAAGCGCTGTGGATCGACGCTCTGATACACACGTGTGTGTGCGCTCCGTGTTGTGCTTACACGTGCTTTCACCTTTTAACAGTGACACGCCGCGGCAGCCTTGACGTGGATGTCGGCCTCTGCTGTTCTGTGTTATGTGCCACGCCGAGGGTCGGACAATCTATCAAAGTCAGTTAAACCGAAGGCAAGGGCTATTTCTTTTTCTCTCTCCCCCCCCCTTTCTTAGAGCTCCGTGAAGTTTGCTGAGCCGCGGGCTGATTGATGGCTTGGACGCGCCTCTAAGCCTCGCTCCTGACAAAGAACAAGCCCTACGGACGCGGAGCTACACCCGAGACCCCCGCCCCCCTCCTCCCAACGCGTGATTCTCCCGCCGCGCATCAATCAGTGTTCTGCCCGCACGCAGATTGGCAGGCGTCCCTTATCTCGACCGATACCGCACCTCAACCCGGCTCTCTCCAACTCGGCTCTATACCTGTAAGGTTCCACCGCCTCCACCACCAATACCCAGATCACCCCGCACGCAGCTCCCACTTCGCCCTCAATACGGTTCAAACTCGAAACAAGTGACCGCTGCTGTTCGCTACTTCCCGAGACGGCCGTCTACTTTGGGAATAATAGAAACCTTACTGGTTTGCTTTAACTGTTTTTGTTGCTGCTATTGGATGTTTAATGGCGTTCATAACATATATAGGTTTTTACTGATGTAAGTTTTCACGGCTCGATGCGTCATAATTGCATTCCAAAGCTGTTGTTTCGGGAGAGCAGCGTCGAGCGCTCCTCCTCTCTCCTTCACGACGTTTCGCCTCTCACTTTGGACCCGTCCTCGGGTATCATCAGGCGTCTCAGAACGCCTCCAACGTCGCAGGCGAAACGTCGGGAAGGAGAGCGGGAGAGCACTCGACACAGCTATCCCAAAAGAACCGCCTTGGAAAGCAATCCGTTTAAATTTAATTACAAGACACGGCCATTAAATCTGAATATAAGATCGTATTTTACGACTTTCTACACCGTGATCACGCTTCATATCACGTCTTCTCCCGACTCGCCTAAGCCTTCCCCTCAGTCACAAATGTAACAATAATAATAAATTAATAGCACTACTGCTAGTCAGCAGCAAACTCGTTTCACTACTAATCTGGTGAGGCTGAGTCGAACTCGATGAAGGAGGTTCTAGGACCGATTCAGATTTAACTCAGTTATGTTGGCTGTTGGGTGACAATGGAACATCGCTGATCTTGCTACCGTGCTGCGCTAACTACTACGCTACCGCTTCCCAAGCCAGTACACGAAGACAAATATCCCCGTACAGCCTCACTCGACACGTGGGTCAAGTGCTATTAGCGAGTCCTTATAGAGGCCAGCACAGCACACGAGGGAGTGGGTGGCCAGTACCACGCCCGGCCGCCTTTGTCTCCATAGTGACGATGTTCAGACACCGCACCAAGCATTCATCTGTGGCTGAGCCGACCTAGGAGAGGCCTAGGACCGGTTCAGCATAACCGGTGTTGACCGTGAGCAGGATTCGAACTCGCGTCGCCAGGTTTGTGGCTTAGCGCGCTCACCGCTGAGCAGCCGCTCCCCGCACGCACTCGAACACACGCACACACAAAGTTCACTTGGTCATCCTTTACACCTGGCGAACGGCCTCGGAAATGATCTCGAGCGCTGCCCCGGGGCCGGGTAGCGCACGGGGGCCACGTGGCGGCCTGCACGAAACGTCTCGGGGCCCTCAGACGTTCCCGTCCGTCTAGCAGCGGATCGATCAAGCGCCGTACATCTGTATCTGCATTTTGTTGTTGTTGTATCGAAGGAATCGCGCATCCAGAGCTTGCAAGCTCACTGGGCATTTTCTGCCGTAATAATAATCTATTCTCCCATTACAGTGATGTATCTCTCGTTGCTCTCTCGTTTCGTTGTGGAGAGCGGTAGGTTGGGGAGTCAGGGCTTAATTTCTCACTCGACATTTTCCGGGATGCTGCCTGCAATAGGTAATCGGCATAAGGCACTAATGCTACCACTGCTACAGCGCTACATCTGCGGGTAATTATAAATACGTATCTATCATGATCATTATCAATACCCGCTTAATCCTTCAGAGGGTCGCGAGGGTCCGGAGCCTATCTCTGCAGACACAGTGCTAAAGGCAAGGCTTATACCCCGGACATGACACCAGTTTATAGCAGGGCACTAGGGAGCAATTTAATCAGCAGGTCAATTAAGCTGGGCAGCGTGTCGTTAAATAGTGGAAGGAAACCAGAGTACTCAGCGAACACCCACGCGGACACGGGGATAAATATAAAAACTCCACGCCTATATGTATAGTTACAATATAATAATTATTGCATTTTTAAAGCGCCTTTCACCCGATGATCACAAAACGCTGCACAGAGCTGCGGAGAGAACGGGATGTAAACAACAACGACATATGAATGGAAAATCAGCAACAATAATGTGTTTTTGGGGGCTTTTTGTTACAAATCCGAGCTGTGGAGAGGACAGCATGTCAACAACAACATAAGGACAGTTCAACTGAAAGTCAAAATAGCAATAAATTATAGGACATAAAATAAGCGATCAAAACATAATTCTTGAACAAAAAAGGGAAGGAATAAATGTTCCCAATCAGGCGCAGGTCGGCAGAGAGCCATCATCCCGGCACAACAACACTGTGCCGCATCAACAGTCCTAACCAGAGGGCTTGAAAGCCTTACGGAACAAGTGAGTTTTGAGACAAGATTTGAAGATGCCCAGGGACTCAGCTGATCGACCTTCTAATGGAAGGTCAGTCCAGAGTTTGGGAGCAGTGCGCGAGAAAGCTCTGTCACCCATCGAATGGCGTTGCGATTTGGGCACATGTTAGCAAGCCCGTATTCAAACAGTACATTTCCGAGAAGATGATTAAATTAAATTATTTGGCGAGATGGACGTGGTGGGAGAATTACAGGAACATTAGTCCAGACTGTTTCAGTTGAAATAATTAAGCACTTGGGAAGAGTGAAACGCGATATACGCGTATACACATAAAGTAAATGTAGGATTGCTCTCGAGAAATATACGTTTGGGATAGCCGTGTCGAGCTTTCCTCCTTGCTCCTTCGCAGCGTTTCTCGCCTTCGGCGATTGAGGCATTATCTCATGAATCAATCTCTGAACACCTCAATCTTTACAAAGACGTATCGAAGAGTTATTTGGAGTAACGCGAGGCAGCTGCCAGAATGTGGGAGTCTAAACGTCGTTCTCCTCACCATCAACGCGCGCAGTGACAACAACAAGCACACACACACACGAGAGAGCAACGCCCGGGATGGATGACGACGATGACCCGCGCCTACGTTAAGTGCACCGACTGCTGAGCGGCGGATAATCACCAAACACTCGCCTTTACGCCATCCTCGTAAATTCAAAGATTGACTATAGATGCTAAAAGCCTAGAGGTCGAAAGCAAAGAAAAGTTGTTGGAGGGGGTGGTAGTAGTGACGGTGGTGAGACGGAATTGGGGGGAGGGGGTGAAAGATTGATGGCCTGTGTTAGTAAAGTTATTAAAAACAGAGCGCTCGACGCGGAGCGAGCTTGACATCTAACTCAAGGCAGAGTGCTTTGAAGTGGAGCGCCCTTCGAAAAATGTGCGACGCGTGGTGGTGCCGCGTTCATGTTGGCGCGTCCGTGACTTCACAGGCTCCGTGACTCTCACGCCACGGGCACACGTGTCGTTCTGGCACGGCACGTGTGATCGCGCCGGAACTGTGTCGCTTGCCAGAGTCAACAATCACAGAATTATCTCGAGAAAACAGCCGTATAGTGAATAGATTCTAGAACCCATCTCTGTGGAGTGTTGATGTTGATCTCTTGTGTGCGTGGTAGTTTCTTCTCCAGGCAATCGGATGTTCTCCTCACTGGGTGCCACTCTTTAATGGCATTGGACCAAACACCACCATTCACGACCCTCTTGTAAAATAGTCTTGAGACTCAGTGAAGCGTTTCTGACGTTAAGACGTTATTATTTAGAAATGTTCTCCAGAGTTATTCTTTGAGGTAGCCGAGTCGAGTGTTCCTGTGCTTTCACTTATTTATTATTTAATATTCTGTCACTGCACTATTAATCCGTTAATCTGCGTTGTCTTCCTGACTATGGCTAACATCAGTGGCGAGTGCTTCGCTTTGTGTAGTGCGGTTAAACAACGCCTATGGGTGAGACGCCTCGGGCAGACGTTCATATTGCAGTGGATTGACAAAGCGCTTTACAACCGTATTATTACGAGATCCGCGATCGCTAAAACCAGCCGGAGAATCTACCGGCGGTAACAATGTACAGCTTCAAATCAACTGTCAAACTTATTAATGCGACACCAATCTGGGTGCAATACATCCAGTAAGCAAACTCGTTAACACCACGCGTCCAAGATCGTGACGCGAGTGTGACGAGCGTTTGACGATGGGAACCCTCCTGTAGCGCCGGAACTCACGTCGCTTTCACCGCCGGGGCCAACGCTGATCCCATACCTCGCTGGATTCAGACATCCACGTGGAAGCGATTATCGCCGCGCAGAGACCGCAAACCCTGGGCTAAATTGTGCCCGCACGGGAAACGCGCGATATTACGCATCATATGCGCGCCGGTGCCTCCTCTGTTTCCCCAATTAAACGTTAAATGCCCCCTCTACCCCGAACT
>JAZEWT010000015.1:11798308-11810941 GCA_036362905.1 Mordacia mordax | reverse complement strand
GGCGAATAAGTGAACCGGTTCGGAGGCGATTTCACGAAGGACACGGACTCCGTCGGCCCCCCGCTATAACAGGATGTGTGTTTGCGACAACACATTGCACACCACACCTTGATTTGCTTCGCTCCGAGCGGGAAATACGGCGGCATTCGGGTCTCAATAACGCATCTCATCAATTCAGTACCGACAGCCGCACGCACATCCAGTCATCATCCACACAAAGCAAGACAAAGATCCCCCCTGTAGCCTGAACAGAGTGTAGAGTCAAGTACAAGGACTGTAGGGGGGAACAGCATCGCGCCCGACCGCCTTTGGATCTCTAGCGGCGATGTTTACACACCGCACCAGATACCCATTTGAGGCTGAGTAGACCCAGAGGAGGCCCAGGACAGGCTGAGAAAATGATCGCTGGTGATGGCCGTGAGCCGGATCGAATTTTGGTTGTCGGTTTCGTAGCGCATAGCGCTAAAAACTACACTACCGCTCCCAACTGGGACACACACTGACACTGGATCATACACTGACACCGGATTATACACTAACTCCGGATTATATACTGAGACTGGAATTAACTCGGGTATCCGGGTTAGTAGCGAAGCGGGCTAACCTCTCCACTACCGCTCTCTGCACGCATAAAACATATAGATGTGTACACATACACCCCGTGCATTCGCGACGGGAAGAGCGGTGGTACAATGGTTGACACTCGTCAAGACCACCACCCGAGTTCGATTACCGCCAAGGTGGCGCAGTGGTAATGTCTGCGCCCTCACAGAAAGAATGTCCCGCCCGCGGCGGTTCGATTCTAGCCTAGGGACTTTCTATGTGCAGTTTGTGTGTTCTCCCCCTGTTCTGCGTGGGTTTCCTTCGGGTTCTACCGCTCATTCATGAATTGGCCGATAACAGCAACACATATAGAACGCAGTATCTGGGAGGTGTTGGCGCCGGCTGACTGCGTGTCTGCCTTCCCCCCGCCTCTCTGTGGTTTCCTCACTATGCCTCTGTAATGATGTAAATGGTCCTGGATAAGGGCGAGTGGATGAAGGAGACTAAATAATCCATCCGCTGCTACGCACGTCAGCGGTCAGTGAGAACATAATAACGGGCACTTTCCCTATCAATAACCCGCATTGACCAGCCTGGTGAAGTATGGTTAACAGCCCCCCTTTGCCCAATATTACTTGGGGGTGGAGTTGGGGAGGAGTGGAGGGGAGGTTACTTAATCCGCTGTGGGATTGCGAATGTCTGGGATCTGTAATTTGCTGATAGCTAGATGTGTAATGATGACGATGATGCATGTAACGATTTATTTATTTTTGAAGACGTGCGTACATAACCGCTTCCCTCCTTATGTGCTCTATCTACTGTTAGATTCAGAATGACTGGGGTGCACAGGGGGTATCGACCCGTTGAAAATATACTCGACAATTTGTTATTGCTCGATAAACTCACTTATAAAGTCTGTTTACATCTTTAGAAACAATCGTGAGAGCATTTGTACAATAATCAATGTGTATAGATGTTAATGGCAACCAATTTGAGTAAGTCTGTATTGTACCGATGTAGGTGTTCACGGTTCGACGTATGAGAATTACTTTTCAATGCTCTTTTTATCGGGATATCCGCGTCGAGCAATCCTCATCATTGTGGATAATTTTTCACCATCTGAGTCCAGACGTCCAATTCGCCCAGTGTCCTCGCTCTCGCGCGCGAATGCGTTCGCGAAATCGCTACACTTGTCGCGGCCTTATTTGACGCTCGAATATATTTTCTTGTGTATATTTACCAGCCCCCCCTAAACCCCCACCACCCACCTCCCTTCCCTAATGGTGGAAACGATCGATTTCCCGGAGAGGATCGAGTTAAGGGGGGAGACAGCCAGCGTTTTCCCCAGGAAAACTGCCGGCGGGGCCCCGCGGAGCGTTGCCTATCGTCCTGGGCCGGGGCACCTCCTGATGGATCGCCCCGCTCTCGACGGATCGATCCGAAGCCCCCTCGCAGTCGAAGCAGGCGAGCGCGCTCAGAAAACTGCCCGCAATTAATTGAGCCATGTCCCTTCATCGATCATTTCGGTTGGCAGCTATCGATGGAGATTAGTGCTGATAGACCATTTTATCACTTTAAATAAACATTCAGCCCTCTGGCATTGTCCCCCGCCGCCGCGCGGACGGAGAGGCTGCTGGAAAAGCGGCTCTAAGCCGTGGGCTGCTGCTGCTGCTGGGGGAGGTGATTGTGATGATCGCTCGAAAAGCTTCGCTAATATTTAAAGGTGTTTGTGATGATCGCTCGAAAAGCTTCGCTAATATTTAAAGGGGATCGTTCTCCATCGCCGCGCAGTGTTACTGCTCCCTCTCCTGCGCGACGTTTCGCTCTCCACGTTAGAGGCTGCAACAGGATTCTCATACAGACATGGTGTCATGCAGACATGCATCGTGCGGTTACGATGTCGAGCATTGGCCTGTAATGCCACGAGTCTGTATATACTGTGGGTTAACGATGTCGATCACAATATTTATATTGTACACAATGCATAGCTATATGCTGTGTAATACGGAGCAAATACGTTTGTAGTATGAAGTTCTACGTCGTGTGTATTGATGGAGTTCATGCACTGATCGATGTGGCACAAGGGGAAGGTTTGATATATATATATACACACACAACTTTATCTTTTACTCTCCAACCGTGTGCCCGTGGATGGAAATGCGTGAAGGAGTTGCGTCGAAAGGAGTAGCGTTCGTGCGGTGAGCTCTGAAACCTGGACATCCGAGTTCGAATCCCGCTCTCGGCCAACATCAGTCACGATTATTTGAAGCGATCCTGAGCCTCTCCCAGGGCAACTCGGCGTTAAATGCCGTGCAAAAGACATCACCACTGCGGTGCTTGTAATAGGTGCTCGCTAACACCACTTGCCCGAAAGGTATGACTTGATAGAAATATCTATGCTGCACATACATACACTAAGATTGTACGGTAAAGTTCTGTTAGCAAGCACCTATGAAGGCCGGCACGGCGTACGAGGTGGTCGGTGGTCAGCGCCCGGCCACCTTTATCTAATGTCGTTGTTTACACACCGCACCACGTACTCATTTGAGGCTGAGTCGACCTAAGAGAAGCTCAGGACCGGTTCAGAAAAATCGTCCCTGGTGTTGGCCGCGAGCATTAATCGAACTCGACTCGCCGGGCTCGTAGCGCAGCGCTATAACGGCTACACTACCGCTCCCTACACACATATATACACAATATATACACACACACCAACCAACGCTCCATCCGCTTCAACTGAGAGCTGGCACTGCGCTCAGAGTGCGTGTTTTGTTGCTCAGATCGTGTTTGACTTTCCGCTCTCATCAGTGGGAGGTTCGTACGCCAATAAAATTCAAGCCCCCCCCCTCCCCGCCGACTAATTGTAATTGTTAAAGAGAAAAAAGAACCCTCACTTAACTTGTCTATGCTCGATGGAGCCGCATTTGTTGCAGAGCGGCCTCATTAGAAAATGATTAATGTCCGCGGGAAGCCATTATAAACTCGACCCCCACACCCCACCACAAATAGATGCTTGTAATGTGATACCTGCATAGTTTGTAAATCGTCAGGTGACTCTTCTGAGCTCTGAAGACACGGATAATGAGGCCATTGTCCGAATAGAGATTCGGAGCCGTTACCTGTTGCAACGTGGTGGCACGGTGGTGCATTGAATAGAAATAACCAGGTTCGATTCCTGGCTCGGGGTTCCGCCTTTCTGTGTGGAGTTTTCATGTTCTCTCTCCCCGTGTCCGCGTGAGTTTTCGCCGGGTACTCCGGTTTTCTCCCACAGCCCAGACTAAATCCCCCCACCAGGTGCGCTGATATGTAATTGCATAACCCTCCCGCTGAACAACTGTTAAAATAGCTACATAACTCAGCGGTGCCTTCCAGCTTAAATAAAAACAAACTTCCACAACAAGACCCGTATATGTAATCACTCAAAAACAACAGATTCTTGTATAGAACAACATGAACAATTTGCTCGTAAAGAGAAATAATGTCCTGAGGATGACAATCGTTAATTCACAAACTCGACCACGCGCCTGTACGCGTGCATCGTAGGGTGACAGTGCCGTGTACTGTATGTGTACTGTATGTGGTATTACGCGGAGTTTTCTTTTATGTTCGATTTGTTTGGCACCTTTAGTCCCACCGTGTTAAGATGTGTGTTTTATTAGTTAATTGTGTTTGTCCACCAAATGCCACAGCAGCAGGTAATTATCATCACAATTATCAATACCTGCTTAATCATGTACAGGGTCGCGTGGGGCCGGAGCCTATCCCGGCAGACAGAGGGCGCAAGGCGGGTCTATGCCCATGATACCAGTACATCGCAAGGCACTCGGGGCAATTTACTCAGCAGGACAATTAACCTAAGCAGCAGCGTGTCCTTGAACGGTGGGAGAAAACCGGAGTACCTGACGAAAACCCACGCGGGCACGGGGAGAGCGATAACACACAAACTCCACACAGAAACGCACCCGAGTCGGGAATCGAACCCGACGCTTATTTCTTTTAAATTGGGGTGAATTCGTTGTAGATGTAGTTTTCAACTGCAGAGTGTCTGTGAACTACGTTTTCCCATCTAATAAAATGAGTTACAATCATTATGAAACCACGGTGTTTATATTTAATCTAAAAACGCAGAGATGTGTCGGTATTTCTTTTGCTCTGAAATTAGAATGTTACCGATTCGTTACGGAATTATTTATGGCACAAAAAATACATATTTTATTTACAAAATCAGAAGCGAGCGCACCACTTTTTACGCTTGCGCAATATTTCGAGAAATAACTTTTGGAGAGATGAGATGACTTTTAAAGAATCGTGCAGAACGTATGGGGAGTGTACGTATTCAATGATAATCAAGACGTGTACTCTAAAACATTGTCATAGAGCGCCCATCGAACATAGCCAAGCGTCTCATCGGGTCCTTCCTGCTCAAACAATCCATCATTTTTATCAATATATTACAACACCTTAAAGTATTGTTATTCTTGAGAAACGAAAGTATGTACAATTGTACGTGCGTGTTGCAGTCAGACTACGCATGTCTATTAATCTGTGTATCCCACGTTGCACCATATCTTATCGTTAGAGTTGAATTGAGAATCGGGCTGATGCGGGTGATTGGCAACATCTTCCCATCCGCGGGAGTGCGGCGAAGATTTAGTTTAAGCCAGGAATGAAGAATCTACCCGATAGTTTCGCTGCTAAAGACTCTCTTTCAGGAAGGTATTATCAACGTAAGCACTGCCACAACACCTACAAGTTACGCGAATCCGTTACAATCCTGTATCGATGTACCTTCTGTTCCCATAATCCTCACAACATATTTGTATGAATTAGAAGAAACGAAGTCGAGATAGGATGTGGCGTGTGAATATTATTCTGGACAATTCCGGCCGTAATTTATCACGGGTGTGAACGTAGTACGTGCGTTGATTAAATATGTGAAATATTTAACAGAATCGTGCGCATTTCAAGAGAACGTCTATCGTTAAATGTTAAATTTGATTTTACAGCAATGAGCGTTTCCAACGTTTCTAAAACGACACCTGCAGCAGAGAATTTTTTTTTTTAATACAGGACCTTTTTAATGTCGTTGGTTCTATGTTTCTGTGTACACGAGGTTTGTACTGCGCCGTTTTATAACGATGCGTTTGGTCAGGGAACGCGTCCTGCCTCAGTATTATGATGATCCCAAACCGTGCTCCGGTGCGTGCAAGATATACATTTGCATTGGATGCGAAGTATCACTAACAAATTACAACGGCGAGACCTAAATCTGGAAACACAGTGGCAAGGAATGCGCATATAGTGCGGCTTATATATCGGCGTTATATTAAAATAGAACGGCAAAGATTCGCCCCATAGTAAATCACAGCTGATATACGGAGAGCATAGAGCTGGGCATCGCACACTCCAGCCCACCACCGCGCTACGTCTTTCTTCGTTCATCAATTTATTCCTCCGATTTAATTGCAAATTAACCGCGCGCCACGCTGCAAGCGTCCGATGATTGTTAAACACGTGACGCGCGAGAGCAATTAACGCCGGCTGCGGTCACGTGGAACACGTGTACAAGACAAAGATCCGCCGTAGCCTGAACTAATTCTATGGACAAGCGCCTTTATCGGGAACCGATGAAGACCCACACGTTACGGAGGGGGTGGGTGGCCATCATCACGCCACGTGCACACACACACGTGCATACGCACACCGAAATACTGAGATGCCATTAATAATTTTAATCGGCTCTTAACGTAGCGTGGAACAAGTTATTTTTTACTTGAATGAGAAGCGTAAATTAGTGAACGTGGAAAGACGCAGCCAAGACTGGAGTTTTGGAAACCTTTGCATAGATTCTGGATAAGGATGATTAGTATACACATGTTTACAAATGTACAAATTTACACAAGCGTACACTATGTGTTTAGTTTATCAAATAATCTCGCTGTCGCTATTGAAGCCGGAACGACGCACGAGAGAGGTGGCGTGACCAACATTGCGCTCGGCCACCTTTGTCTCTCCGCTACTGCTGTTTATGGCTGAATCGACCCAAGGAAGCCCAGGTACGTCTCGGATATTCGCCGCAAGTGTTGGCTGTAAACGCGAATTGAACTCCGGTCGCCGGGTTCGTAGCGCAGTTTGGGTAACACTACATTACCGCACCCCTAATACGGTCATGTTTTATGTACCCAAATCAAACGCATATTTATGTACATATTCGTACACAATATGAAAGTTACAACTCGTTCTGAGCGAGCGTGATGAGATGCTTCCCATAGTTGGGCCTTCAAGGCTGGCGGGCGGGTGGGGGTCGAAACGTCGCGACGGAGCCGATGAGGAACGCTCGAGAAGTTTATAAAAAAAAAATAACAGCCATGGCACGCGGTTCTGATTCATCGAGCCGCACAAACTCCGTGAACATATCCTTCTGCCATAAACCGGCGCGAAGGACAACACTCCACGTTGCTCGCTGCATCGCCTTGGGCGGCGCGTCGGCGGTGCCAGTGATCGGAGCGGCGCGCCTCCATGTTCACACACATGAGCCTGGAAGAGCCATCTTCAACATCTTCGACAAGACCACCACAACAATCTCGACTTTCAACGAATAAAAAAACTACTCAAACAACACTCAGTCCATCAGACTTTACCGTACCAAGCTCGGCCCCGCGCCTCAGTAGTTAGGTCTCGTTCCCGACCAGACGCCGGGTTCCGCCCGTTATAAATCCCATTATTCTTGCTACTCAGTAGAGTCGCGACCGGGACTTGAACTCACGCTCGTCACTGAGAGCCGCCACATAGTGCGTTACCGCAGTGCCAACCATCCAAGTGCACACTCATACCCATACGCACGCATACAAGGATCTCTCCCCCCCCCAACTCCTATGCAGCCTTAAGAGACTGTGAAAACAATTGCTGTTAGCGAGCAGCTATTAATAAAGGCCGTCATGTTCCCCGCGACCCTGTACAGGTATTGACAATGATGATGTTACGATCAGGCACAGTCCTTATTAACGCCTGAGTTGGGGTGGGGGTCTAAGACCGCTTCTGAGATTTGTCACCGATGCTGGGAGGACGACTTCGTCCCAATCCACGTGGCTGTGATTGTAGTCGTGGCTGTGATCGTAGTCGCGGCCACGAATGGCCCTCGATCCGCGAGGGCCGCCGCTCTGCACCGCGTTCACCCACACACCCGCACGCGCACCGTTCGTTACAGAGGGCTGTTTTGGGGGGAAGTGCTGTTAGCGAGCGCCTATTACGGCTGGCACGGCACACGAGAGGGCGGGTTAGTCAGTCTGATGGAGTCCCCGGACCGTCGCAGATATTTGTCACAAATCTCGTTCGCGGGTGGGAATCGAACTCTGTTCACTAGGTTCGTAGGGCGGTTCCACCCTCTACATTACCTCTCTTCCTCTCTACCCACACAAACACGTAGAGATATACATGCATATACATACGGTACGTGCATAGCACACAGGCACAAGAACTCAAAAAGCAGATACGTTCACGTGTACATGCAAAGATCCCCCGAATATCCGACTGTTGGGGTAAATGTTGCATGCGAGTGAGCATCTGTGGAGACCTGCGCGGCGTGAGGAGGTGATGCGGTCAGTAGAGCAGATGTTTTTTACTCGTTTTAAGGCCGAACCGACCTAGGTGATTATCCAGGGCAGGTTATGAGGTCACTCGCCCCTGATGTTACCCGTAGCTGAGAATCGAACTTTAAGATTCTAGGTAAGTAGCAGGAGTGCGCTAACCACTGCATCACCGCTCAAACCCCCCAGACCAAGTTGCTGCTATTGACCGTTGGGGTGCGTGTGGTTAGCGAGCACCCATTACTGTGCACTTGCGGCGTAGTGTGACCCCAGCAACACGCCCGGCCGCCTTTGTCACCCCAGTACTGATTGTAACACATCGCATCAGATGCAGTTACTCAAAGACCCAAGAGCCTCCCTCCTATAGCCTTTAATAGACTATTGGGACCATTGTTGTTAGTAGGCACCTATTAAAACCAACACGACACATGGGTGGGTGGCCAGTACAGTATCACTCCAGATCGCCTTTATCTTCTCAGTGCTGATATATATACACCGCACCAGACATTCATTTCAGGCTGAGTCAATCAGGTCAAGGCACAGGGACAGTTTAGACTAGGACTCACACTGGATTATAGAGTAACACGAGATCGCACACGAATACTGGATCATACACTAACACGAGATTTTTATACACTAATCCTGGATCATCATACACTAACACCGGATCATTCACTAACCCTGGATCATCAAACACTAACACTAGATCATCATACACTAACACTAAATCATACACTAACACTGGATCATTCACTAATCCTGGATCATCAAACACTAACACTAGATCATCATACACTAACACTAAATCATACACTAACACTGGAGCGTATGCCAATCAAATTTGTGAATCGGACATTGTGGCCAACCCGTGGCGGTACGACCCCGTAAACCCGTCAGTCGGTGTTCTTTATTGACCGACGAGATGACAATATCGTCGTGCTGAGGCCCCGCGCCAACTCAGATCATCTCCCACTGACGTTTAGCCATGACCGTGAATGGAACTCCGGTCGCTGGGTTGGACGCTCAGCGCGCTGTCATGCGTCCCCGCGCTCCCCATCACACCCAGAGAGACAGAGCACACAACAGACCGTTCCTCTCTCAGATTCTACTTCTCTCACGGTTGCTGGCGTCTTCACTGTGGTTGTTCACGGGTATGATCTCCATGCGCTGCTGCCCGTAAAGGTAGTAGTCTAGCTCCTCCGCCGTGAACGGGCTGGCCTGGACGAAGGCCCTCTCGAAGGGCCCCGCAGTCCGTACGGTCGACGGTCCCTCCTTGTGGCCGGCGCACGCGGGGCCCGACCCGCCCATGTCAAATAGCACCTGCTGGCCTCCGTGCAGCGGCCCGACGGAGGCGGATGCGGGGCCCGGCATGCACGGCTGGAGGGTGGGTTTGCAAGCTTGCAGCTGAATCTGCAGCAGAGTGGGCCCTGCTGCCGCCGCAGCTGCTGCTGCGGCTGCTGCCACCTTAGCCTCCTGGGTGCATGCCTCACTGCTGCCCACAGTTAGAGAGTGGGCCGAGCCGGGCTCCGTTAAGTCTGTGAGGTGCATCTCGAGAGAAGCGCGGGGTCCCGGATCCCGTGCCGGCTGCAGGCTGTGGGGAAGGAGCTGCTGCTGCCAGTGACGCACGTAGGCCGCGTCCACCTTGAGGAAGGCCGAGGGGTAGCTGGCCGTAGGCTTCATGATGTCCTGCGCGCTCTGCAGAGACCCGTCGGCCGCCGGGAAGGGCCAGATCTCGTGGCGGATAGCGCTGCCAGACACGGAGCAAAGACGTGAGGACAAGCGCGGCGGGTGGGAGAACAACGTGGACACAATGAACGCGAGTACATTCTTTTGGGGTAGGTGCTGCTCTCGAGCATCTATTAAGTATGGCGTGGCGCACGACGGCGTGATGTGGTCAGGGGGCGTCGAGGGGGACCAAGGCATGTTTTGGTGCCGAACTAAAGAATAGGGCTTCGGTGCGCGATATACCAACCGCTTGGCCACCGCTCCCACAAAGACAAAGATCCCTCGTAGCCTTCACAGACTGTAGAGTCAAGTGCCGTTATGACTGCCAACACGGCACGAGAGGGGGTGGGTGGCCAGCACCACGCAGAGCCGCCTTGATCTCCCTCGAGGCAATGTTTACATCGCACCACGTATTCATTTGAGGCAAAATCGACCTAGGGGAGGTCTAGGACCGGTTCAGAAAAATCGTCACCGGAGTTGGCAGTGAGCAGGATTCGACCTCTGGTGGCAAGGTCAGTCAGTAGACCAGTGCGCTAACCGTTGAGCCACCGTTCCCCACACAAACACAGAAACATACACGAGGCAAAGTTACGTATGTGTTTCTTAAAGATAACTTAGCCGAGAATCGTGTGCCAAAGTCTACATTCCTGAAGAGAGGTTATTCCTTGAGAAGTGGCCGGAAGGAGATTGCGTGTAAACCGCGTCGCGGGGACGAGGAGGGAACATTGATTTTGATATAAATTGGTCACTTTTGATTGTTTAAGTTTTAAGAGTTCGTTCACAACGCCGGTTGTTCAGCCTGTGAACACGTGCAGTGTTATCAGTTCCCAAATGTGCTCCTGAAGGCAGACTGTGCATCTGTTGAGATCGCGTAATCGCACGTATGATATGTATCACCACGTTTGTGGCATAGCTGTAACATCTGCGCCTCACAAAAATAAAGTTCTGCCAAAAGAAGTTCGATTCCCTCCTTGGGTGCCTTTCTGTGTGGACTTTGTGTTCTCCTTCAGTTCTGCGTGGGTTTCCTCCGAGTTCTTCGGTTTCCTCCCACAAATAAAAAAAAATCCCTCATTTATTAATTGGCCGATAGCATCCAAATATTCAGGACGCAGTTGCATGGCAAATGTTGGCGCCGACTGCCTGCATTGCTGCCTTCTTCCTCCCCGCTTCTCGACGACCTCCTCGCCACGCATCTGTGTACGTGTCTCGTCCATAACAAGGCGTGGAACTGCGCGGCGCGTTCTAAATTGTATTCTTGTAAACTGCGTATTTCACAATACGCACTGCAGCAGTGTTCATACAGTTACACAGATCCGCACAAGTCGCCGTGCATGTAATTCATGTCTTTCATTAAAAACAGCAGCATTCCAGCATATTCCTGATATCACAACTCAACCGGACGTTTCCCGGAAAGCCAACATTTGGCGCATCAGTAAGACAGAGCCAAACAGCACTTTATTGAGAATTTGCGACACTTTAACGCATATCACAAATAACTACTTGTCCACGATTGGATTTCCACTCCTAAGATGTTACGAATTTACATTGGGAAAGTTTGCCCCGAGTTTGCCTCTCGTCAGCGGTCACACGAACGACGCGCGTCCCCCGCACGGCCAGCGTGGGATTCGCAACGGGTTTTATTTGTGTTTTTTTTTACCAACCCCGCTATAAGAAAGGGACCGTCTCAAACATAACGTTATATTCGACTGCGCCCAGCGCCTGCGCTCGGCGAGATGATAGAATGTGCGTAAATCTCCAAGGTCTTCCCAAGCGCTCTCGCGCTGCCGACGTCGCCGGTTGAGTGACTTTACGCGAGCACGTCTGAGCGATTTTGTGTGAGAGTCCGCGCTGTGGAGACACGTACCTCAGCTCCATGCAGCCTCTCTGTGCCATGTTGGTCGCGCAAGTCATCTCATAACCGTCCGCGCTCTTCACGGATCGAGCCGGGCCACTGCAGGCAGCCGTGGACGCATGGCTGAGCCGTCGGGGCAGCTGCGGCGGTGGCGGCGGCGTCCGGGGCTCGCTTGGTGCCTCCGGGTACAGACACGAGTTGGGCACCGTGCGCTGTGTGTTGGTGTTGTTGTCGAGGGTCGGAGAGGGGTCAGGACTCAGTTGACCGGCGGAACAGCAGCCGCGCTCGGCTGTGGCTGAGCGAGCCGAGCGCCGGCGCGATCTCCGTGGCACGCGCGCTCCGCGAGACGCGCCCGCCCGCTCGAGTCCCTTCGCACGGAACGCGCGCCGCTAACGCATCTCATCTCCGCCCCCCCCAACCCTTCCCACCCCCACCGCCGCTACTAGCAGCAGCAGCAGNNCCGCTGATCTTAAAAAAAAAACCTCTCTCCCTTCTTCTTTCCTGCTGCTGCTGCTGCTGAGCTCCGCTATGGTGCGCGCGTCGGAGGCGCGGAGAGGGGGTTCTTCCAGCAGCGCGGTTCAGGGTTGGGGTGGTTGTGTATCCCGCGTCCCTCCTACATCTCGTGAACAACTCCGGCACTCGGCGCGCTGCCTGACCGGGCTGGGGCGGCCGTGGTAGCTCCGGGCAGCCCCGGCTCCACGGGTCTTGGCCCGCGGACGCCCCCAGAGCCTCCGAGCCGCGCCGATAGCGGGACGGGTTCGCTCGTATCGTTCGGCGAGACTCGGCTGCCCAGGGTGTTATCGACGGCGTTGGAGGTTGGTGCGCGAGGCAGCGGACAACTCCAGCAGTTCATTATCAGCACCCACTTAATCTTGGGATTGCAGAGGGTTGCCGGTTGAGTCGGAGACCATGCGGGGCGCAAGGCAG
>JAZEWT010000015.1:11782542-11795018 GCA_036362905.1 Mordacia mordax | reverse complement strand
AGGAGTAGGGGGGGTGAACGAGCAAAGAGGTCAAAAAGTGTTGATAACGGGGTTCGTGTCTGCAGCCTCCTCTCACGAGCTCTCTTAATTGCCTCACTCCTCAAATTGTCACCCCTGCTAATGAGCGATCGCATTATGCTGCAGTGCGGCCAGTAACGCGCATTGGGGGCGTAGAGAGGTAGCCAAATAACGATGGGTGTTTGTGCGCGCAAGAACTTTATTTGTTGATTTCTACATTTTATTCATTTGCTTTTGGAATGGTTGCACCTCCCTTTGCATAGCTCGCCGTTCGGTCAGTTTTTATATTTAAGCTGGAAGGAACAGTTAAGCTACGTGAATATGTTTAACTGTTGTCCAACGGGGAGGGGTGAGCAAGTTGCCAATGCTTTGCCTCGGCGCTAAGTCACCCGCTTCCGCTGTCTCATCTCCTCCGTTCACTTTGGCTTGTGTTCGTGTATCGAGGGATCCGCGCTACGCATGCCTCCGCTCAGGCTATCAATTGACGCTGTCAACTAAATGAGATCACTTTCAAAATTTCAAATATTAATTTAACTACTATTATCGTTTCTTTAAAGCATTTATGGATGTGATTTTTTTTCTACCTGTCATTCTTGCTTCTTGGCAATAATGATTTTCTTTTTCTACGCAACGTTGCTCGTGTGACTTACAAACAAATCATTAGTGGCCCTTTCTCGCATATGTGTGACTCGCTCGCGTGCACACGAAATGTCAGCTTATACCAATACTCACGCGCGCACACTCGCTGCCTATGCGACATTTCGGGTGTGTGTTTGAGTGGCGGTGTGTCTTGGATTCCCGCTCACGGCCAAAACCGATGACGAATTTCTGAGCCGGTCCCGATGGCTTCCCGTACTTCAAATGAGTACCTATTGCGGTGTGTTAACATCGTCACTCGGGATACAAAGGCGGCCGGGCGTCGTGCTGAACGCAACAACCGCTCGTGTGCCACGCTCGCCTTTCAAGTTGCTACTCGCGACCAGCACTTGACCCTACGATCTGTTAAGGCTACACGGGGCACATTTGTCTTTTGTGTGTATATGGGTGTGCGCCCGCTGGGTAACTAGCGTTAACTAGTGCTTTAGAGTATTCATAGTTAAAAATAAAAAAAATAAGCAATAGCAGAGTACCCGCCCTTTGGGCGATCTTGTTATAAGCGCGTAACACGTTCATCTGACGGCTCCTGTTGATGACGTTTTCTGTTTTTGAGGTCCTACTAAAAACATTGCTGCTGGCCCACTGAAGTTCGAGAAGGGTCAGGTAATCAGCACGAGGCAAGTCAAACTGAAATAACACCAACCTTAGTATTGTGCAGGTAATATGTGTGCCTATAGAGACTTTGTATCTCGTGACCTGAATATGGACAAATATACTGGCGTGTCTCTCCCTCACTCCCTCACTCCGTGTTGTTCCGTGGAGATTGTTTCACCATACTTCACCACGTTGGTCAGTTCTGGTTAACAAATGAGGTGGGGGGGGCGGTCAGTGGGGGAAGGGGGCCTGCGTGACAGGAATGGCAAAGAAAACTATCACTCGCTATCGATATCATTCGGGAGTCGAGCTCAGGTTGGCGACTTGATCTCATTGTGAGATCATTGCACTGATCCTCTTGCATATGCGGTGGGTCCTACGGAGGAAGCCGGACTCGACTCGGAGCAGGGAAGCGAGATTCACGATGCCTTGAGTGAGCGGCCCGTGATGAATATTCCGTCAAGTTGCAGCATCACGCCAATGCGCATGCGCGCTACATACAGAGTGGACTAGAAATAAGCGACACGTTTATATTTTACGCAGTTCGGAATGCGTCCACGAGTTCTGGCCCACCTTGTATGGGGCGTACCGAGTGATGACATAAGCAGGTATTGGATTTGGTCGTTACACCTTTGGATTGTGAGGAATGGCGACGGCTCGTGGAGGGCTTTCATCCATCAGTAGATTGATCACGGCTGCTGATGATGATGATGATGACGATGACGTCGTTTAGGCAAAATGCATACGTGCGGTTTGATAGACGGTAAGCTGTTTGAAATACAACGTGTCTCTCGACGTAAAATGCTCTGCGAGTTCAGATTACAGATCGTCAACGCATAGCTGTTAGAATTAGGTGTTGTATGTTGATGCTATAAGATGTAATCTTATATATGTTGATGCTATAAGATGTAATCTTATATATGTTGATGCTGCCGCAAGTAAGCAATAGGAACAGGTGTTTCGATGTGGGCATTTACTCTTCTTATAATCTCAGAGCTATAGCTTGTCAAAAGAAAGTCGCAGTTTAACACATGCAGAACAATATATCCTTACAAAGAAACAGTTGAACATGATACGTGTGTCATTAAATTCATAGTGACACTGGCGATTGTACAATACAGGGTTCTTTACGACATCATCGGTGAGGTGTTGATTGGGGGTTCTCCAGCCTAAACTCGGTAACCTGAGTTCGATTCCTGCGTCCCTGCTAAGGTCATGAGGAGTGATACACGACCCAGTTCTGAGCATTTTACCTCCTTCACCAGCGCAGTGAAGTATGGTCAAACAATACCAATAAACGATACAGCATGGGAGGCCTTCATTTAGCAGTCGATTTCGAAGTGGTTGTAAATGATGTTATACATGTATTCATCTAGAGCGGCGCGGTGGCCCAGTGGTTAGCGCTGTCGCCTCACAGCAAGAAGGTCCCGGGTTCGAATCTCTCGGCTCGGATGCCTTTCTGTGTGGAGTTTGCATGCTCTCCCCGTGTCCGCGTGGGTTTTCGCCGGGCACTCCGGTTTCCTCCCACAGTCCAAAAAGCATGCTGCTACATAGGTTAATTGGCTCGCAGGCTAAATTGCCCCGCAGTGCCCGGCGATGGACTGGCGTCCCATCGTCGGTATATCCTTGCCTTGCGCCCTGTGTCTGCCGGGATAGGCTCCGGCTTCCCCGTGACCCTGTATAGGACTAAGCGGTTTCAGACAATGAGATGAGATGTATTCATCTAGCAGGATTGTTGGAGGTGGGACCGGTTTTCGAAGTACCTTCATCCAGCAGTGGATGAACCACAGCTACAATTGCTGACAATGCCGGCGATGATATGTACAGAATAGCCAGGCTGCGTGTTCGTATTTTGTTGTCACTTAAAGAGCAAAGCAAAACCGGCACAAAACACGACCTTTGTTTTTACTCAGCGTGGAAGACGCTGACACGTGCGTTCCGATGTCTCCGACTAATCGACTCGAAATCCACGAGCATTCGCCCGAACACAAACCTAAAACTGCCATAAATCCTCGAGCTGACTCCGTATGCGCCCGCTTAAATTAGGCCTGACGTCTCCGGTCGCGTTTTTCTCCGGTGATTAATAGCCGTTCGCATTACACACACACACAAAATGTAGAGGAGGCTTGGAACAAAAATCAATTTCTTTACCTCCCGGATACATCATCTCTCTCTCTCTCTCGGTGGAGCCACGGGTTTAGTGTGGGCGTCTCCTTCATCCTCCTCCCCACGCTGGATGACATTTTGGTTCCATCCCGCCAAGCAATTAAAACGTTTTCTCTCCGTCTTTTAATTAATTAATGGCCTCCTCTGGCCGCGACGCGGTGACAGAAGGCCAATAACTCGCTCGCCAAGGGGACCCGGTGTGTGTCACGCAATTCTTGCATCTCTTTATGGACATCAATAAGGCGCGAGGCCTGGGCGCCGCGTGGTCGTCCCTAATTAATCTACGAGGACTTGGTGGGCCGCTTGCCGAGACGTTTCGAGTGTCAATATGTCAAGGGATATTCATGAGCCCCGATGCCGTTGTCAACATGAACCGAAAAATGTGCCCCCAACATTAGCCGAGGCGGCGAGAGCTGATGATTCGCGTGCAAAGTGCGGCCCGCACGCTCACCCAGCTAATGGCACTTGCCCGAAGAGTCCGTTGAGGCTACACGGGGATCTTTTGTCTTTGTGTAGAAGAGAGAAGCACGGACGACTGTGGTCAGTTTGTCGGCCAGTTTTAGTCATACATTTTAGCTGGAAAAAAAACGTTGAGCTATGTAGCTCTTTTTAACGGTTGTCCAGGGTGGAGAGATAAGCAAGATTACAACACTTCAGGGCACCGGGGGCAATTTGGTCTGGATAATTAACAGATGTCGGATGTTTTTTCGTTTCTGGGAAGAAACAGGAGTACCTGACGAAAACTCATTCGGACACGATGAGAACACGCAAATGGCACACAGAAAAGTAGCAACTGAGCCGGGTATCGAACCCGGAGGCTCCTTGCTGCGAGGTGGCAACGCAAGTTGGCACAGCGAGGAGCATACGGTGGTTACAACCGTCGATCACCTTGGTAAGGCACCCGGGATTGTCCAGTGACTTCCTGCCTAGTGGCCAGCCGTTGGCATTTCACGTGTTTTCAATGCGCACCTAGCCTGGCACAAGGGCCTTGGTGACGTCACTGACACTTTGTGATGAACGGTGGCAGGTGTGAGTGTTGTGCACGATTGTGTGAAAGCGAGGACTTGAAAGTTTGTGTTTGCTTGTGCGACTAAGCGATGGGAATCACACAGGTGATCTTGTTGCTAGAGTGATATATAGCCGTAGTTACGATGCACTGGGGGCGGCGCGGCGGCGCGGTGGCCCAGTGGTTAGCGCTGACGCCTCACAGCAAGAAGGTCCCGGGTTCGAATCTCGGCTCGGGTGCCTTTCTGTGTGGAGTTTGCATGCTCTCCCCGTGTCCGCGTGGGTTTTCGCCGGGTACTCCGGTTTCCTCCCACAGTCCAAAAGCATGCTCCTGGATAGGTTGATTGGCTCGCAGACTAAAATTGTCCCGCAATGCCCGGCGATGGACTGGCGTCCCGTCGTCGGGTGTATTCCTGCCTTACGCCCTGTGTTTCCGGGATAGGCTCCGGCTCACCGTGACCCTACATAGGATTAAGCGGTTTCAGATAATGAGATGAGATGAGACTGGAGTGGTTAGTGCCTACATACATATTTACACACAAAAAAGACAAAGATACACCGCATAGACCGACCTCCTTTTTCACCATAGTGGCAATATTTACACATCCATCGAGGTACTTCATTTGAGGCTAAGTCAATCTAGGAGAGGCCCAGGACCGGTTCAGAAAATAGTAATTGGCGTTGGCCATGAGCGGGAATCGAACTTCGGTACACAGGTTTATAGCCTAGCGTGCTAACCGCTGAGCCACCACTCCCCACAAAAATATGCAACGCACACGTCTGCATCGTGAGTCTATTAATAATGATTATTTATAATAATATAAACCCCGGGCGGCGCGGTGGCGCAGTGGTTAGCGCTGACGCCTCACAGCAAGAAGGTCCCGGGTTCGAGTCTCTCGGCTCCGGTGCCTTTCTGTGTGGAGTTTGCATGCTCTCCCCGTGTCCGCGTGGGTTTTCGCCGGGTACTCCGGTTTCCTCCCACAGTCCAAAAGCATGCTCCTGGATAGGTTGATTGGCTCGCAGACTGAAATTGTCCCGCAATGCCCGGCGATGGACCGGCGTCCCGTCGTCGGGTGTATTCCTGCCTTACGCCCTATGTTTCCGGGATAGGCTCCGGCTTCACCGTGACCCTATATAGGATTAAGCGGTTTCAGATAATGAGATGAGATGAGAATATAAATCCCTTTGTCAATCCACTGCTGGATGAAAGCCTCCCTACCAGACCACTGCATGCGTGCCATTGGGATTAATCGACGGAGTCGGTGTGCCAAGGATCGTTTTAGATATCATCACTCTTCACGCATGAAGGCACGCAGATCGCCGGGTTTCTGGAGCAGTGCGCAAACCACTGTTCCACCGCTTCTCTCCTAATGTAATGGATGGCCAATACAGTACACGCATCCCCATACAGTATATACAGTATATAGTGTATGGTACGGGCGGCACGGTGGCCCAGTGGTTAGCGCTGTCGCCTCACAGCAAGGAGTTCCCGGGTTCGAATCTCTCGGCTCGGGTGCCTTTCTGTGTGGAGTTTGCATGCTCTCCCCGTGTCCGCGTGGGTTTTCGCCGGGCACTCCGGTTTCCTCCCACAGTCCAAAAGCATGCTGCTGCATAGGTTAATTGGCTCGCAGGCTAAAATGCCCCGAAGTGCCCGGCGATGGACTGGCGTCCCATCGTCGGTATATCCCTGCCTTGCGCCCTGTGTCTGCCGGGATACGCTCCGGCTCACCGCGACCCTGTATAGGACTAAGCGGTTTCAGACAATGAGATGAGATGAGTGTATGGTATATATTAATGTTTGTAGATGGGGTGTATGCCGTATACATGATATGAACACACTCAGATGTATGCAGAAAACGTTAAATTGTTAATCGCATTTAATATCTTAAGCAAAGCAACGTTAAATGTGTTTGCGCAGCAATTTTGGAACGTAAATATATTGTTGTACAAAGACTTTGAAGGTGAAATAATTCGCGAACAATTTATATTGCGGTGCAATTTACAACATTAACTATTTGACCTCCATCGTTGATTACAAGACAGCACAAGATGACCCCCATACAAATAAATGATGATAACACCAGAAATGACTCAGTGGGCTTGCAATCTCCAGGGCACATTAGCTAACGCACAGCAACAATCTGAGCAAAAATGACATACACGGTCTTGCTGGAGTCTTGTTGGTGGAATCTTGTTGAGCATAAGTCAGACATCACGCGACTTCCTGTCCAAATGATCATCGAGGTGGTGTTCATCTGCTAACAGCCCTGAGCCGGTCAAAGGGTTTAACATGATTGTTAATTTAGGAATACATTGAGATTCGAAGCAGTGATTTATTATAGGTAAATATATATTGATGTAATACAAAATATCGCATATATGTATTAACTATTCATGCGAATGATGATTGCTTCGAAAAGCTACCCTCTCGGGACAGCCGCGTCGATCGCTTCCTTTCTCCACCTCGTGACATATAAATAGGAGTCACACACACGACACACGCACACTGCGCATGAGGATGCCTCTAACGTGTGAGGCGAAACGTCGCGGGGTGGAGAGAGGAAGCGATCGACGCGGCCGTCCCGAGAGAGCAGCTTTTCCAAGCAATCATCATGCATTGAGCCGTGAAAAACCTACATCATTACATTCATGCGAATGTTTTTAGTGCGAGGAGTGCCGGGATTTACGCATATAATAATTACTAGCAGAGTACCCGCCCTCCGGGCGATCTTGTTCCAGGCGTGTAACGCGTTCTCATGACATCTCTTGTTGATGACATTTTCTGCTGACATGGCTGTTTTGACTTGGATTTCTTCCTGATCTCCTTTTGGGGACTCTTTCTGGCTGTTTGAAGTTTCAGAATGATCATTAATACGTGGGAAGTAAAGCTAAAATGCGATACAAGCTTTGGTGCTATGCAGATGAATGGGGACTTGTGAAGGATTTCAACCCGGTGCTCCCCTTACGGACATAAATACATTCATAAAACGCTTGCTCTTATATATAGCGTGTAAATACTACCCAGCATGGTCTAATGATTGTTATATGGTCTCTTAACCCCCGCGACCCATGTGGACTGGGAAAGGCCTCATTCAGTCGTCGATTGACTAGAGGGCCCTTCTGTCTGTTCTCCTCCATCAGACGTCAAGAGGCTGTCGGCGATGAGACTGAAATGTTTCTGCTCTGCCCGGTTCGGTTACGGCAAAGCGCTTCCAGCAGTCCCACATTTTTCTGTTTGAGATATTTTTTTTTAAATCGTGGAACTATCGTTCACATGGCCGGCCTCTAAAGGACGCCAATGTGCACGTTATTGTGTTGGGTTTTTATGCAAAACGAAGCTCGCTTTGTACAGCCTGGTCTGAATGTCTTGTGCCCCCCATTTTATGGTATTTCTTTCTTGTTTACGAACTTTCCTGAGCCAACACGTTCACTGAATGCCGTTTTAAAAAATATATAAACCTTATAAGAAATCAGCCGTCTGAAATAAACAATCAAAATGGTTCTTTTTTTTTTAAAGCAGAAAATTTTGATAAAGGGGAAAAAATATTCGGGGACAATTAAATGGATGTCACGAAACATCCGGACCACGCTGTCGAATTCCACCTGTGACGCTCATCCGTTGCAGTGTCCCGCGAAGATCAAGCGCCACCGCTGCACACGCACGAGGAGGAGATTGGAAATTGAAACGAGCAGCAGCCTCTTGCTCCCTTTGCCTCTGCGCGTTCAAGAGTTTCGAGCGACGATATGAAAATGCTCCTAATCGCTATGCCCCGGCGAATGCGTGACATTTAGTGTCTGTGCGGGCACGAGGCGGTGCCTGTAATTACCTGCGACAAGCGGGCAAGACGTATGGGTCCCGCGAGGGATTCCGCCGCGCCGGATGGCGGGACAGCTATGGCTGCAAAGGGCACCGTTAACATGAGAGGCGCACACAGCGCGCCGAGCCATCACGAGCTCTCCGCCGCTCGGGATGAGTGCTCACAACGCGCGCTTAACGTTGCCCGCCGAGCAGACACGGCCACTCGCCTCCCTCCCTCAGTGCCCCCCCCCCGACTGCTGGCTTTCGACTTGGTCGAAGCAAAACGTAGGTCGCATGTCAAAAAACCTTCCGCCGGGATGGCCGTGTCGAGCGTTCCTCCGCTCCCCGGCTCGCGGCGTTTTGTCTGCCACATTGGAGGCATTTGTGTGGCATCAGGATGAGCCGGGGATTGTCATTACGTCGCAGCACTACTCAATGCAACCATTGTACCACGCGCCAGTGATTGTCATTACTTATTATTATTAGTGTTTCATTGGTGTGCCGATTTATATTAACCTTGTACCAATCTGCACTCTGTTTTGCCCTCGTTACCCCAAACGTTAACCATCACCGTGATCGTTATTTAAACGCTTTATCTACGCAGGGAACGGTGTTGGGCTATAATCATCCTCAAAGTGTTACAAAATACATCTGCTAAATATCTTCTGGATAATTTAACCACTCAGATAAATTCCTGTAACCTCAGAAGCTCCTCTCTCTTCCTGCATTTTTCTTTTTTGTAGTAACCAGGTTTCTATGGAGCCACCAACTCCTCATGGAAAATGAACATTTATTGAACGGTGGGTTTTACTTGTGAAAAAAAATAAACAAAAATTCATCTGCATTTGGCTTAATTTAATAAAAGGTAATTTTTTGGGGAAATTATTTTGTTGATTAAACAAATGTGTATTGTTTTTGTATTCAGCTTGTTTTTATTTTACAGTGGCACAATGTTTTACAATTAAAATATGCCACTATTTGATCAGCTGACACACGTGTAATTGTACACATTTATAATAACGCACGTGACCCAACAATAGCTTCAAGGTGTTTTCATGATTGATAGAATTTTGATTGATTTCAAAAGGTCAGTCTTGCAAAATCAAAGTAGAAATGAGAGCATTAAAAGGACATTTGATTAATAAAAGTGGTGATTTTGAAATGCCATAAGATGCCATTGATTAGCTGATTAATTACAAGCCAAATATCTTGGCAATGCATATTCATCGTACTTTAATGTATACTCAGCATATAGAACAAATCTAGCCAAAGGTGAATTCAGAATACATTGTAAAATTTTAGTCGCACAGTTGCTGCATAAATTGACCAACATATTTAGATAGTACTTGAACGATAATTATTTTATTTACCCGAAGAAAGTCACAGTGAGTCCTAATACTCTTTATCAGGTGGATGGTACAATGAATGGGATGCTTGGCAAATATGACAAATTATAGTTGGGCTTATAGTTGGGCCACAGCACAAACTCTGAATTTATTTTTTTTTTAAAACCACGAATGTACTGCCATCTCCTGGACACCTCACTGCTAAGGCGACAACAATCGAGATTCTCAGGTAGCCTCCGATTCAGCAGGGAACATGCTCAGCCTGAGGTCTCATTATCAGGCGCGTTTAAGAGGCAGGTTTTGTTAACGGTGTCACTCACAAACTATCCGTTATTTGTTTACGTTATCTGTCGTGATTGTATCACGGTCAACAAATGTTTACTTCCCGTGTGGTTAGTAAAAAAAAGGTAAAGGTGCTGCCCTGCAATTGCTTGCTCGCACCAATGCTGGGGAAATGTCCAGTACTGGAGTGAATCCTGGAGAGATCACTCGGCCGGCTCCTCGTGCTGCATATTGGGGGAGGAGAGAATATCCATGACCTAAACATCAACCCATAGCGTAACCGCTTCACAGCGATGGGTGGACAAAGGTCCGTCATGGGGTGAGATGTAACCGAACAAACTTCCCCAAACCTCAACTGCCGCGGCGGGAGGTCGAATAGAACCGGCGATCTGTAAGATTGCGAGTTCAGTGCGCGAGCCGTTGCAAAGCGACAGCACCCTTCCCTTCATTATATACACATTATCATTTGAGATATGGCCTTCAGCGTAAACAGCCGCCTTCGCTGCATCGTCCCCCTCATCCACCGGGGGCCAGATCCATCCTCATTACCCTTGTGGCGCGGCCCTTGCGGAGCCCATCACGCCCCGGCCGTCGCTACCAAATGTCACGCGTGTCCGTGGAATGGAAGCCTCCCCAGTAAATAGGCGGACAAATCGGTTAGAGCGGTTTAACACGCCACCACATTATTAATGTGCTCGGCAACAATTATTTCTCTGATCCAGGTCACTGGCCAGAAAATTGAGGGTTTTTTTTTTTTAACCGATGCCTGTTTCTGTGTGCGTGTCTTTTCGTGCACGGGCCAAGTTCAGTGGTGGATTTTTGCAAAGGCGATTATTTTTAATTTAGGAAGATAGGACGCCATTTACGATTATTATGTGGTGTGTATTTGTTTTGCGTCGGACTATGGGAATATTTCGTCCGTATTGCATTTCATTAGAAGTGGTTCAAAGAAGGCTGCCTGCTGATGAAACCTTAGATTTCGAAATTAGTCCAGCGTCTGCTTTCAGTGAATGAACACTGCCGATAAGATGCACTCCTATAAGGCCATGCGGCCGATGAGTTTCATAAAAACATGCTTTTTAAAATGTCAACATGTAAAATATCGCGACACCTTACTGGCAAACTGCCATGGAATGAATTGCACTACACGTCATGCTATGTATAGTCTACTCAGTCTGTCTGTAATTGTGTCATTGTGTAACGCAGGATAACGGTGATGCGCATGTGCGGATATGAACCTGTCGTTTGTTTTTAAGTGTCACCAATTTCCCATCATTGCAGCGTTTGTAGTCACAGTTAACATATCGCATGGACTAACTTTTGAGCAGTCGGGATCTACTTTAGTGAGCCAGTCTCCGCTCATTGACAATTTTATGTTGTGTTACCACGTTCAAAAAATACGAATAACGTAAATGTGTTCCTTAACGTCAGAAACCCTGGAGGAAATGTGCTTCACAATGCACCAATTAAAATAAAAAATAATCGCTTCTTTTATGTCTTTCTATAATTTGTTGCTACTATTTGACTCTCAGTTGAACTGTTTTGATGTTATTGACATGCCGTTCTTTCCACGGCGTTGTGTGACCCTTGGGTGATTTGTACTCTGGAAATGCAATTATTATTATCATACGATAAATATTACATCAAACAATTTCCCAATGTATGCATTAATAACACTGATAATTTAGCATTTTAAAATTATAGCCGAAAGTCAGATCATATTTACACGATGATATTGCAATCATGTGTATATTTAAAAAAACCCAAAACAAAATGTATTGTTGGGATTTTCCGTTCTAATGTCGTTATTGACGTGTGCCGTTCTCTCCGCAGCTCTTTGCAGTGCTTTGTGACCCTCGGGTGAAAAGCGCCCTATACTAAATTATTATTATACCGAATGTAATTTACAAAAAAATCGTATAAATAAGCCAGTGAAAGAATCATTTTTCAGCTTTATATTTTATTCTTAACCCGTCATATGACGCGCAATGCTACTAGTTGCTAAGTAATACCATACATGTAGCCCCCTTGCGAATCCACTGCTGGATGAGGGCCTCCCCAGGTTGTGCGGACCGTAAAGATCAAGACTGCTCTGTGCGGGTGAATGCAGGGAAGATAGAAGCACAGTACAACAACGTCGCGCATATTCCTGTACTGCCATCTACCGCCCAGCACGTAGCCACCTTATTAAGCCAGACGGTCTCATATCCAAGCATTATCCAGGCTCGTTCCTGCCCAACCCGAATAACCCGGTGACCTGTGGTTCGATCGCTGGTAATGGATAATAGTGGAGCCACGTGGTCTCTGAACCTGGCCTGGACCTTTCCTCCATCGACTCAGTCCTTAAGGAGTATAGAAACATCAGCAATTGGCAAATGAAGGTAGGTAGTAGATATGGAGCTGACCACAGCACCTACTTATGTGCTATGGCACCTTTAACAAGTACTCGCAGTTAGTATGATGACATTAAGGCTGTTTGTCTTCGCGTGTGTCTTTCTATGCATGTCTTTGAGCGTGTAACTGGGTGTACGGTGTCTTAGTGGTTTGTACACTGGGTTACAAATCCGGCGCCCGAGTTCGAATCCTGCTCATGGCCAACACCAATGATA
>JAZEWT010000015.1:11748661-11761343 GCA_036362905.1 Mordacia mordax | reverse complement strand
AACCCAGAACGTCGTGTTGTGAGTAGGCAGCGTTGCTCACTGCGCTACTGTGCAGCCCTTCAAGACATAAAGCTACACATATATTTGACCTTTTGCTATAAGGATAATTGCATTTCTAGAGCGCCTTTCACCCGTAGGTCGCAAAGCGCTGCACAGAGCTGTGGAGAGAACGGCATGTCAACAACAACATCAAAGTAGATCAATTTAGTAAAATAATGGCTATGAATTAATGAAGGACACAAAGTAACAAATAAAATAATTATTAAACAAATAAAGGAAGGAATAAGTGTCCCTAAGCAGGTGCAGGTCAACAGCGAGCCATCATCCAAGCACACAACAGTGAGCAGCATCAACAATCCTAGCCAGAGGACTTGAAGGCCTTACGGAACAAGTGATTCTGAAGACAGGGATAACACACGTTAAAAAAGGCACATTTAAATCGAAACAGAGCATGTAAAGTCTCATCTCATCTCATTATCTGAAACCGCTTAATCATATATAGGGTCACGGTGAGCCGGAGCCTATCCCGGAAACACAGGGCGTAAGGCAGGAATACACCCGACGACGGGACGCCAGTCCATCGCCGGGCATTGCGGGACAATTTTAGTCTGCGAGCCAATCAACCTATCCAGGAGCATGCTTTTGGACTGTGGGAGGAAATCGGAGTACCCGGCGAAAACCCACGCGGACACGGGGAGAGCATGCAAACTTCACACAGAAAGGCACCCGAGCCGAGAGATGCATGTAAAGTTAAGAAGAGAAATTTTTTTTTAAAGCGCTTTCTAATTATTTTTTTATATTAATGATTCTCATAGCAAGAATTTCTCTGCACAGCTGTTGTTTTTGAACAGCCAAGCCTCTCCTTAGTGATGCTTCATCTCCCCCGTTGGAGGCGTCGTGAGGCGATGCTTAGTGTCTGGGACATCGCGTACAAGCATACGATGTTTTGTGAATGCAGAAACAAACACGCTTCGCGCTGTCAATAAAAACGCTGACTACATTAAACGATAAAAAAAAGTCGAGTTGTGCAAGCAGCGAACAATATCAATTCCGGCGCGTTTTAAATGTTAAACACGAGCCAACGCTAGCAACATGCAAACACAAATCAATAAAACAATTAAGTTTGTCCAAATGCTATCCCATTTAAAATAAATCCAGCGCTGACCAGCGACAGTGGGGATAAAAGTCAGGCAAGACATAAGCGAAACGCTTCTGCTAATTAGATAACCCTCTTGTTTTTGACTCCCAAGTTCTCAAGGCTAGTGGATAAAAAAAAACACTGCAAAAGTTGTTGCCAATGGTTGTCGGTCGACAGATCCTGCCTCTGAGGGAGCTGATGAAAATCGATACCCTCTGCTCGCCGTCTGCCATGGAGATTGATCGCCCAGCAAGGCTTGAAGATGTATCACTAACTTACAGAAAAAAACTCTGACATTTGCAACGTTGCCAACACCTCGGCCAGATCAATCGCAGGAATTTGAATTTCAGAGGTGACCAGTTCCTTAAATGCTGGCGAGCAAAGGCATTAAATTATCTGCATTTAAATTGAAAAGGGCTGCCCTGTCACCTTGCTTGAACCAAGGGCTGAAATTAGACAGAGGCAGTAAAACAGTATAGATAGAGTTTGGCTGACATTGGACGCAGTTTGACAACTGGAAATAGGATTTTTTTCCTTATTATTGGTCTATTTTTATTTAAATGCGTAGGGGTTTTGTGCTATTCATGGTTGTAAAAAAAGTGAATAACACAAATAAATTTTACAATCGAGTGTGTCAGCTCATCACGTACCTACATAACAGTAACACTAATTTAACATAAGCCATCTATAGCTTTAAAATGTAGCGGGATTTTAATTGCGTGCATATGCCGTACACATCTATACGAATGAAAACATTACACTGTGAGGATTCAAAGATATATGTTAAAGCTAACATCTGGCGCTACATTTTATTTTATTTTTTCAAACGAAGTCTATAAAAATAGGACAAAGCACAGCGAGTTCCCATTGCGGTACCTCCTTTTAATAGCCGGCCTTTAAGTCCGGCGCAGCCAAAATCTGGTGTCGGACAGAGTGATGCCTGCTGCTGAACAAATCCACGGAGAGGCAAGCTGACATTCTTCACGCAGGGAGGCTCATGGAGCATCATAGGAGGAGCAACAACAACAAAACACAAGGCGAGAAGAGGTAGGGTCGGACGTGAGCGAGAGGAGAGAATCGGATGTGGGGGAGCACTAACTTCGAGCCATCTGATAACAAACTGCATGAGGTTTAGCGATAATAAGGGGAGCTGTCAAAACGCCTTTACGCTCGCGTAGCGAGTGTGGAGGCGCTGGGCCTGTGCGTTTTTGAGTGCGGCTGTCTTGTGTCGGCCCAAGCGAAGCGCACGCACGCGTCCCGATTACGGCGAATGACCGATGCTTTCAGAAGCGCTCAAGGGTAGAAATTGACTCTAAGCCACCCCGAAAATGGAAGTCAACGCCACATTTGAGGCAAGAGTAATTGTGTTCGCGATCGTGTAAATTAGGGTCGCATTTCAATATCACAGGTACGTCATCGCTAGTTGATCCACAGGGTGTAATTTTTGGGATTTTGCAAAAAAAAATCTGATAATTGAGCCGCGATAGAACATTTACACAATCTGAATTTATTTTTTCTGTCGGATTGATGTGGTGTCACGTGGCATCAAATAACATCTGAGTAAATATGGTCGTGTACAACCTGTACCGGCAGGCATAACGTGTGTCGCTGGAACATAACGTGCGTCGGGAACAGGAACAAAGAAACATCTTTCAAAAACATCTTTCATTACCACTAACAATAACACGTGGTGTTTCGTAAATTGTTCAAACCTCAAACAAAGATCCGATATCGTCCTTCATAGTTCAAAAATCCGAATCTCGAAATGTTTCATGTGACAATGTTTTTAACTGGCACGGAATACTTGTTGTATTCTCAAACCATCCCGGTCAGTGGGCGACGGAGGAGGGAGCTGCGTGTCAGCCGCACACAGATCCAATGGTGCGCGGGTGAGAGAAAAAACACACGCAGAGAGGACGCATTGAGAGGCGAAGGCAGTGATTAATAAACTAAAGCAAGTCAATCTTCTCCTCGTTGAAAAAATGCCGCACTGGATTTAGCTTCGAGCTTCAGGTCAATGTCCTGTTGTAAAAGGTAATTAAGAGCAACCGGATTGTTGGCACGTGGCCGCAGCCGTAATATCTCCTGCGCGCGTTACACACGGTCACGCCGCTTTGGGCAGGAGCCGCCGGCAACTATCGATGCATCCATCGCTCGGTGCGCACGCCTCTTCTACGATCCGCTCAACCCGTGCCACTCCGATCCGTGCCATGCCTCCGAACCACTTTCGTGGAACGCGGACGTGTCGTGAGCTGCGTACGCACGTGCTACGCGCACGTGCTAACGCCTTCGTTATTCGGACGGGCAAGATAGACGCGAGATCTTTTAACGAGAGAATCGCTCTTAGGAGATGTTCTTTTGGGCTTGCCGCCACAGGCGGAAGTCTTCTCTCCTGTGCGACGTTTCTCCTTCGTTGGAAGAATTCTTAGCCTGTTCGTACGATGAGACACTTAACAGGTGGGACGGATGAAGGCTCCATGAATTCTCCTGTTTCCCACCCATGAAAGCGTTGACCTAAGATTGATTCCCAGCCATGGCGAATGCCAGTGGCGACTGATGTCTGAACTCGCCCGGGAGACCGCATTGACCAGCGTGGTAAAATATGGACAATCAAGCCCCGTGACCGACATGGCGTAGCATCGCCTTCATTCATTCGGGGATTTACAAAGGGCTGTAAATTTGTATTAGTAGCGATTACTCGCCAATCCTGTTTCTGCTGTTAAAGCATTGCTTTTCGCGAAATAACCGGTGCATCAATATGGGGATTAAATATACCCATCCCAATCAGAATAGTTCATTATGACATTAATTAAAAATATATCTGATTGTAACAATGCATTGTATAATATAGTGTGTTTATCTAAGCTCGTGATGCATGTGTCCAATTGCATATAAATCAAAATATATTTCCAATTCGTGTATGTTGAATGCGATGGGTTAGCGTGACCCTTGCGGCCACTAGTGGCCGCCACTCACCCACAATGTAAAAAAAGAAATAATAATAATTGCACTTCTCGAGCGCTTTTCACCCGAGGGTCACAAAGCGCTTTTCGAACCATGGAGAGAACGGCACGTCAGCAACGACATAAGAACAGTAAATCAGCAACAATAACGTTTGTTGTTAGTTTAATTAGAAATCTGAGCTGTGGAGAAAACCACATGTCAACAACAACATAAGAAGAGTTCAACTGAAAGTCAATCATGGTTATAATTTGGAGGACATAATATTAAGCGATAAAGTGTATTTTTTCAACAAAAGAAGGAATAAATGTTCCCGAGCAGGCGCAGGTCGGCAACGAGGCATCATCCCAGCATGACAACAGTGAGACGCATTAACAGTCCTAGCCGGAGGACTTGAAAGCCTTACGGAACAAGTGAGCCTTGAGACGAGATTTAAAGATGCCCAGGGACTCAGTTGATCGAATCTCTAACGGAAGGGCATTCCAGAGTCTGGGAGCAGCGCGCGAGAAGGCTCTGTCACCCATCGAATAGAACAACAACGACAAAGAAGCAGAATCGATTCTTGTCTCAAAGTGCGCTCCTGAATCTCGACAATTCATCAAATCGACAGGGAAGCACATGCACACGCAAATTGGTTTATTAATAATGTACCGGGCGGCATTAAAATAACGCTTACAGCTGAATCGCTTGAATGCCAACGCGGGTGTTTTTAATGTTTATCGCTAATTGGTGTCACTCATTGTTCCGACAGCAATTCACTATAAACACACTTGAGCCTAATGTTGACGAGCTGCCTAATCCAAAGATTTCGTTTGCGGTGGATAAAATTTAGCCGGCATGAAGAGGGGTATTGACAGCGTGTGTGCTGCTCGATAAGGCGAACCTCGGCTCTGCTAACAGCCCAACAATTACGAGCCTCGCACTGATGGTATCATTTTTCTACATTAAACGGTGTTAACCCTCGAGAGAGCAGACTGGGCTAACAGCAATTAATCAACTGCAATTAGGTTCTTAAGAGTTCCATGCATTGCTGGGTAAGTGCAGCCTTCAATTCCAAAGTTTCAAGTCGGGACCCTTTTTGTGAAACCCCATGCCGTTTCGTGATTTATGAACACAAGCAAACCGAAATGACTGAAGACTGCCCTAAAAACAGCTTTGCACTTTTATAATGTGTATTGTATAACACGGAAATGCACGATGTGGCGTGCATTTCCGTGTATAATCTTACGTCCTGCTGAACACAACTCGCTGTTGATGGGTACGGATATAAGTCATCAGACTAAAATATCTTCGGCCAATCCGTTCATCGGGAGCATACAAGTATGGTGTAACAACAATGGATTTTATGGAACTGCCCTCTTCTGCCTACTATGTCGGCCTGAATCGAACTATCTACGGTCACTCGTGCTCAGCTTCTACGAGCGAACGAGATCAGGAGCGTCTGACATATATGTGGAGCGCATGATGTAATGATGGATGGACACCTGAATGACAGCTCTGTCTGTAGTCGGTGTGAACCTTCATAGTTCAACTCTGCACAGGCAGACGGTCATCGATACTGAAATGTAGCTGAGATTTTTTTGTCCTTTTCTGCCCATCCTAAAGCAAGAGAAACATAAAAGTAAACCCCCAGAAATGGCGCTTACGTTCTGCTATCTTGCTGTGGCTGCCCACCACTACCCACACAAGCCCCCCCCCCTGCCACATCATGCCATTTAACCCCCTAAGCTCGCCCATCCCCTTAATAATGTCGGTGGCCATCTCCATTGATCTTGCAAGGTGGCTGAAATTTCCTCCCGTGACGAATGAGTGCCTCGCTCCAAACGATGGACCTCCGTCGCCAGGAGAGTCGTAAGGCTCCCAGGAGCAACACATTTGTCCAAGCGCTCTAACTCACGTGACTAATGGGCAGAGCAGGAGGGGCCGTTCAGCCTCGCCGAGACGGGCAGCTCGGCCGCGATGGAGAGCGCTCGTGCAGACGGACTGCCCGGCCATCGATCCGACGAGCCGTATAATCACGAGGCGTGCGCGATTAACACGGAGCGCCAGCGGCACCGACGCTGAATCCCGAATTGTCTGCGTGTAGCTGGAGTCCGTTAATAGCTTCGCATCCCTTACCGCGCCGTGTTAATAACAATGTTGATTAGAATCTCGAGATATAGACATACGGTACAATAAGAATAGTATCCTATGTGGGTTTTGTCACGGCTCGATGTGTGAGAATTGCTCTTCGTGGTGGTCTTTTCACGATAGCCGTGTCGAGTGTTTCATCGCTTCTTCCCAACGTTTCGCCTCCCACGTTGTAGGCAACAAGAGTTCTTCTGAATGCTATTGAAAGCAATTCTCACAATAGTATCCATCTCTTTCACGATTCTTTATTGTGATGGGCATACAACCAAAGACAGTCGTTTTACTGCTGATGAGTACACGAAATAAATGTAACTTGCTAAAAATGTCGCATTCCAATGTGTCAAAATAGTGGTATAAAGTATTTAAATATGTTTTTCTTTAAAATATGAAACCTTTAAATATGTACAAGGACTCTGAGCACCATAGATCACTATTCATGTAACTTGTTCACGACATTAAACCTTAAATTATAGCCGTGTTACTTTCATTGTGCATAACAATATCTACGAGCTTATGAAATTTTCTTCTCGTGTCTGTAATAAATAATATAGAAGGCAGCAGTAAAGGTAAATTAGTACTCGGACATCAAGCATTGTTGATAAACCTGAAATTATCCGTAAGATGTATGTCTAAGAATATTTATTTCATGGTCAATAACTCTTGTGCAAACTAATTATCTGCTTGAATTCCACCGGACGATACTCATTTTCCTGCGGAACATTGATGTCTCTTGTCGATCCGAAGCTTTGTTAATTTTCAATTAACATCCGGCAAGATGAAGAAGTCGAGAGCTAAACTATCAGGCAGAGCCTTTACACAGTTTGTCAGCCTTCACCTTAGTTCTCACTGCGTTGAAAAAAAAATCATTCAGTGAAAAGTCGTTTAAACAGAAAAGACAGCATAGCTCACAGCATAGATAATTAATGTAGATTTTCTTAATTTGTCAATGCGAATGTGTCACTGGACGAATGCACTCGTTATCATGATTGTAGGAATTATTTTACCAAATAAGAGGGAATTGATATTCAAGGTCGACAAAACCGTTGGTGAACGAGGCCCATTTGTAAGCAGCGCAGGACTTTAACTGGCATTTGCAAGTGTGACATCCTACGCGGCCAGAAACTCCACACACCCAGAGCTTAATTGCTCTGGGTGCCAAATCGAAACCTACTAAACCTGTAACAAATAGACTGTCACTCAAACGACAGAGACAAGTAGCTCACCGACCTGCCTCTCGTAACCTGCTGTAATTGTAGATTACATTACGGAATGGCTCATTTCACTGCACAATTCTTCAACACTCGACTCTCACAAACTACCACTCGGCACTTTTCTTTAACGCCAGTGATTCTTTTTTCGTGTGACCCAGTAACATACTGCACAATGTGTCCGTTTGGCTTTATTGATCTCGCTTTAATATTTCCCGTCCCCCCCCCCTCTCCTCCGTTGTCAAGGTTCAACGGTCGGCACAACACTGAGAAATCATGTCACTTGTGACATGGATCGTCATGGGGTAGCAGTTATTAATTTACCTACACAGCACCCTGTCATGCCAAGATGTGTTAATCCTGTAATGGACAGTCGGGAGCCTACAGAATGTTTTCATTTTTCCTGTTTACATGCGGGAACCCCGTCGATATATGGATCGCTCGGCCCCTTGCAATCCGGCACAGGGCTGCTCCTCACCATAGCTCTTGTCTCATCCCATTTTTGCTGAAGAATACTCAAGTGGGCCGGCACAGCAGCTCCACTCAGCACCGAGGATTCTCTGGCTATTATCTAGCCTTTGCGTTCAACGCGCCGCAGTAAAGATGCAAGTTTGTAGAACGCAAAACTCAACAATATTTCAGAGGATGCCTGTAGCATCGCAACGAGTTGGGCGCGTGTGTGTGATGACCGTTTATACCCTCTCATACACATTTTTGTGTTCTCTTGCATCGCTCGACGACGCTCGTAATGTTTTGCGTCACGTTAAATGTAACATCGCCGAAGACGGATTGGGAAGATGCTTACTCGACGAAGCCCGTGTAAGAAACACGTTGCACGCACTGGACTGCCCCTTCAAGTGTTTCAAAACAAAGTCAGACAGTAGCTAAAAGAGGAGGTGGGGGTGGAGACAGCAGATAATTTTAGGTTTCTCCACCGCTTACAGCTGAACTCTATCTAACCTTTTCCTCTTTCATACATCACTGGCCACATTTACTCCATCATTACTCTACGGCTGAATCAATAGGCAGCTAATGAATTGCCATAAATTGTACATTTTACTGGCCTACTGTTTGATAAACACAGATTTACAAACAAGACAAATGAATGCAGTAAATTAATGGCAAATTTGCTCCATGCGAGGGCATCCGTCAGTGATATTGCACGAGGGAAGCGTCCCATCTCTAAGGATGCCTGCAAACGCTCCGGAGCCTGCAAGGACTCTTTATTAAATGATAATTCATACCCCGTACGAACAAAATACTGCGAACAGGAGCGCGCTATCAGTGACGAAGGTCAGTCACTTGTTTGCATCAATAACTTTCAGCAACTTGTCACGGCCGAAACTGAATAAGGGTCGAAGAAAAGTGGTCGGAGGAGCCTTGAGTCATTATCGCAACACACCTGCTACGAGGCACCACTGCCTGTATGCGACAGTGAGGGTCAAAGGTTGGACATGTTCACCACGAAACATTTTGGAAGCTGGTGGTACATGGCGCACTACTTCTCCCCAACCCATGTCGCTGAACAGTTAATCCACCCAGCGTGTGACGCACACATAGTCGTGTCTTGCATCACTGCGGGATGCCGCTACGGGAAATTGGCAGTTCAGTGGACTTCGATCTCCCGGCGCGGCAGCTAAAACAATGGTTTCCTCAACCCCACCCCACCACGGCGTGTCTGTTAGCCCTGCAGCGTAAGTGGGTCCACTCGAATGAGTCGGCAAGTTGTCGTGTGGAAGGGTAAAGTGTGGGTCTTCTCTTCAAGATGTTTGTAAAGTGTGGGAGAGCAGGGGCAATGCTCTCCCACATTGGTGGCTAAGCGTCCCGAAGGACAGAAGATGGACGCTCTTTCGCAATAGCAGCTCTTGAGAACAATGCTCATACGTCGAGCTGTGAAAAACCTAGATCGCTACATGTGGAAGAGTGGGCCAAAATACGCTCCAGAAGGGTCCTCTAGAGAGGCTTCTCGAGAGCTCCCTCCACAGCTACCTCGAGTCAAGGCCATTTTGCCAACAATGGCGTAGGCAATTCCAAGGTTGAACCTTTCCTCTTCATCTCTTGTAATCACTGTGATTGAACACGACATAAATCAGTATTAGAGCGGAGTTGGTTTTTCATCACCGTATGGTATAAAACATCTATCTTTTAAATCTTGCTATTGCTTTTAAAGCTGTTGTAACTTTAAACGAATCCCCAGGTAATTGAAAAAAAAAAGAATTTAAAGTCATTCTGCTCGAGTGTAGTTAGAATGTGAAAAGCATCGGGAGTCACTAAACTTATTTTCCTCATTAAATCATCTTTAAACACAGTTTAACGCTAACGTACAGCAAAACCTAGATATAACAGACTCCGGAAGCAGGGGCACTGCCTGCTACGCTCGAGACAGCGGTCTGCAATGAGAATAAAATAAACAATATGTATTTATTATCGTGTGTTTATTGGTGCTGTTAGCTACACGTATTATTAAATGTAATAGTGTTCAGAATAAACAAGTTGTTATAAGATAGGTCGTTAGTTTGTAAATAAGATCGTCAGAAACATGCAGATTTAATGAACTTATGGACACATTATCCCCTGTATTAGTTTGTTAAATCGAGGTTTAAATTTTTTCAAATATCACCACCGCCAACGATGATCTATCCACTGCTGAATGAAGGCGTCCTGAAGCGGTCACCCTTTCTAATGGTCTTGCGAAGCCACAATTCATCGACCTCTTACGCATGAGCTGATTTCATTACTCCATCTCCGTGGTGACCTTTCTCTAAGCCGTGTCTCCTCCTTTGGCACGGCATCTGGAAATAATAATGATGACAATATTGTCTGGAAATAATGCGGTGCACAGAGGCTAAGTGGTTCAGCATTGTACATAACTCTGCACTTGTGAACAACATTATATTTATAAGGAGCGTTCGACTCTGAGCACACACGGAGGTATGTGCATTCTTAATTAACAGATTCTGTATATCGTGTGTGGAAGAGTCTCTGCTTTAATTGCTCAGATTCCTGTGTAAAATATCCCTGCTGAAAGTGTAAACTTAGCTCTCGCATCCTCGGTATGTGTGTCTCATGGCCCAATAGCTTCTGACAGATGATGTGTGGTCACAGCAAGTGGGTTATTGATTGCATCCAAAATGAATGCCCTTATCCAGAACTAGCTTTTGACAGTCTGCCATCAACTTAAAAGAAGAAATACCAAAACAGGTCAAAATACGAAAAGATTCGTCTTTGTAAAAGACATATGGATGTCCAAGGGTTTTTTTTGCAATACAATAACCACGCCGCTTTGCAGGTTCAAGTACATTTTCCCTTTGTAGCTTTGCTTCACCGCTTTTACCTTTCCCTGGTGGCTTAGCGGCAGAGTGGGTGCCTCATAATCAGAAAGTCCCGAGTTCAAATCCTGGTCAGGGGTTGAGTCAGCCAATTATCCCTGTGGGTTTCCTAAAATGGAAATAACTTTATGGGGAAGTCAGCAATGGTTTTCTTAAGAATAGATGCAGCTCTGATGATTGCTTCGAAAAGCCGCTGTCTCGGGACAGCCGCGTCGAATGCTCCCTCTCTCCAGCGCGCGACGTTTCGCCTCACACGTTAGAGGCATCCTCAGGCGCCTGAGGATGCAATCATCATGCATCGAGCCGTGAAAACCTGCATCATTACCGATACAGCTCTGTCATAAAATTGTGGAATTTCCACGACTGGCTCAAAGCTGTAAACTGGGGATGAACACTGGCTTAATGCTTATTTGGGCAGGACTCATGCCATTTCAAACATGTTTGAGTCTAAATTCGTGGGTTTTAAGACTCATCTTGTCACCCATTGTTCTGATTGAAATCTCCTCCAGTTACTTGCCTCCGTGCAATGTTACCTGAGACGCAAATCACGCAGGAAAAATCTGATGTGTAATTTTTTATATCAAATGCAGAAAAAGTCGCTTTTATTCATCTTTGAAGTTATATTTTGGTGCCCTCTTCTGTCGGAATATGAAATTAGTGAATCGAAAAAGCAATGGCTAATTAACACATGCATGTTTTTGTTGCATTGTATTGTACACCTTACAGCTACACGCACTGTGTAATGGGCAACAAATGCAGTGCAGCAATAGCCACTGTTGTACTGTACTTCAAATTTCTCCCACTTTCATCAACCTGCACTGAGCATGGTGAAGTATGGTCAAAAAATCCCCCATGATTTGTACACGCGTAAGAACGCTATTGTCCAGCAGCAGATGTCGTGTGAGGAACATCTACAGATGGTGATTACATGACAGTGAATACCGTGAATTCCCAGAGCTTTAATCAGTTCCCAAGGTGGAAGCCTCGCGAGTATCTCGATTCGGCCGGCACACTTCACGCTGTGCAGCTGTGTCTGGCACACAGTGCTGACCCACTCAGACATCGCCTTTATTATTTAAACACGGGGTTGGTTTCACCGGCTTCACATTTGTCCGCGAATAAACGGCACAAATGAGACATTCAAGGCTCGTGATTAAACGCTGCGCGCTCCTCACGTCTCAGGCCTGGCTCTAATTTGTGTTAAATCAAGGCTGACACCGTAAATACATCGTCCAACCTGGGTGGTCAGGCTGTAAACCACCTCGACCGCAACGGGGACTCTGCAGTCCACTTTATGTTTCCGATTAAAACCCTTTCGGTGGCCAGATTTTCACCATTCAAGCCTTGTTCAGGCACCCCACCCTCTTGTCTTAAGAGGGAACAGGCACATATATCACGTATTTTTTTTTATACAGGAGCGTGTGTGGAGCCGAGTGGGTGTGTGGGGAGGCTGAAAATGTTTTTAATCTGTCTCTGGGCCCTCTGCTCGATTTAAATTAGTTTGGGAAGAGGGCGGCGGATCACGCGATTGTGGACGTGCCTGACCTTCGGTCCATGACTTGGAACGCGTGACCCGGGGCCACAATACCAAGGTTTTATTGACACTTTTGCATTCCTTCCAAAAAGGCATCACGACAATCTGAAGACATGCAGGGAATGTTCTCAGCCATGAGTTAATAGTTATGATTGCATGTATACAGCGTTTAGAAAATTAATTTATTCCGGACACGTGTACGATTGCTTTGAAAGCAACGGCGCTACAGATTAGAGTTTAGACTCAAGACACCTCCACACATTCATAATACTAAAAAATGCCATACATTGCGTGCACGATGTTTCACACGCAGAAATATCTCATTATCTGAAACCGCTTAATCCTATATAGGGTCACGGTGAGCCGGAGCCTATCCCGGAAA
>JAZEWT010000015.1:11732314-11747044 GCA_036362905.1 Mordacia mordax | reverse complement strand
TGCTAGGTGGTGGTGCCACACGAGACGGTGCTAGGTGGTGGTGCCACACGAGATGGTGCTAGGTGGTGGTGCCACACGAGACGGTGCTAGGCGGTGGTGCCACACGAGATGGTGCTAGGCGGTGGTGCCACACGAGACGGTGTGCGTGCGACGAGGAAGCGCCCCACGCAGCCGCTCAAATGAGACACCGTGAGCTGACAGCGTGCTTCTGTACGCAAGCGTTTTTGTGTTGATGGAAAAAATCAGCAGCTTGAGTAAACACAACAGTTTTAAAATATATAGTATACGAGGTATGCGCCTAACACGTGTAAACAGTTTTATTAAGACGTTGGCTTTACTTACTGCGATTCTCTCCTCCCCAAACGTATGAAGTAAAAGAATAATTACATTTTCTGCATTATGATTGCTTCGAAACGATGCTCTCTTGGGATAGCCGTGTCGATCGCTCCACCTCTCTCCACCGCGACGTTTCGCCTCACACGATGGAGGCATCCTCAGGCGCTGTGTGAAAAGCGCTCTATAAATGGAATTATTATTACATAATAATGCCTTAAACTCATGAGGCTATTTCTATTCAACTATAAAACTCATCTCATCTCATTATCTGAAACCGCTTAATCCTATATAGGGTCACGGTGAAGCGGGAGCCTATCCCGGAAACACAGGGCGCAAGGCAGGAATACACCCGACGACGGGACGCCGGTCCATCGCCGGGCATTGCGGGACAATTTTAGTCTGCGAGCCAATCAACCTATCTAGGAGCATGCTTTTGGACTGTGGGAGGAAACCGGAGTACACGGCGAAAACCCACGCGGACACGGGGAGAGCATGCAAACTCCACACAGAAAGGCACCCGAGCCGAGAAACTCGAACCCGGGACCTTCTTGCTGTGAGGCGTCAGCGCTAACCACTGCGCCACCGCGCCGCCCTCAACTGTAAAACTAAAATACATTTTCACACGGACACAAACACTTTATAAAAACAGCTTACTTGCTTATCATAATTATAACAATAGCACTGCATAATTTAATCGACACGCAAACATTCCGGATGTGAATATCAGCGTGACACCAGGAGCTACGGCTGGATAATGGAGGCAATTGATTTTACAGAAGGCTCAAGAAGGATGGTGGTGTATGTTCTGAAGCGAAGATTTCCCATACAAAGATATCTGTAAAAGGGAATGGGATTGGACTGTTTACACGCATTGTCCTCTTCACAAGATCCATGCTCTCAAAGGGAGATCGGCCGCTGGAGCCAATGGCTCACGCCAGCTACTCATGCGTTGTTGCTTTTTCCATCTGTATGCGTTCAACGTCACTGTTCCATCAGCACACACACTTACACAGAAGGTAGTTGTGTCGTTTAGAAAGGTCCAGTTTAGTGTTGAATTATTTTCAGTGAATTAGATAATAAGTCCGATACCTTGCAGGGAAAAAAGGGAATATTTTCTGCAGTTTAAACCTGCGTAGCTTAATCTGAAATCAAGGCCAAGATGAAACATTTGATATGCGCTCATCATATGTGGTATTCATGGTGTTTATTCAACGCTACAGTTTACAGTCGAACTCCAGAGTATATATGCTTGTATTTCAACATGAATTTGCCCGTGGGTCATGCGTGGCTGCAGCAAGTACTTCCATTTGGCTGTGAATGCTGTGAATGCAAAATAGAGGTCAGTAAAAGTTTTTCAAAAATTGTCATATTCACACAAAACGCTGCCACCTACTGGAAAACGCCAAGCATAATAAGGAATGTTTTTATAATGGTTGCTGGCGTATGTATTACTGCTGCACGCGTACGCTGGCGAAATGGGTATCACGAATGCACGGCAGAAATAAGGATATATACACAAGCATGGTAGGTGACAGGACTTGTGTGTCGTCCACCTGAACATCAAAGTCATCTTACATTTCACCCGACAGACACAGAAAGAATAAACAAATCTAGAATATAACACAAATTCAGCAATTCCATAGTGCAGTTGGGGCTTTTGTGATGAAAAACTTGCGAGTGACTTCAAACGGACTACCGGCCGCAAACACTTCGCGGCTCACACAGGGGGCTGGATGGCATAGTGTTCTTGATGGTGGGTCCAAATGGCACGCACCGAGAGAGAGTGTCGCTTACCCGCGATTGTGGCGTTGGCATAATCAGTTTCGATTCAAGGTGAAAAGAACCGTTCAGGAGAATACTTCGGATAAATCCGCAACTGGACGCCAGTGCATTGCACACCAGGCATAATTTAGAAAAGACAATTAACCTACGCGGGCGGCGCGGTGGCCCAGTGGTTAGCGCTGACGCCTCACAGCAAGAAGGTCCCGGGTTCGAATCTCTTGGCTCGGGTGCCTTTCTGTGTGGAGTTTTCATGCCCTCCCCGTGTCCGTGTGGGTTTTCGCCGGGTACTCCGGTTTCCTCCCACAGTCCAAAAGCATGCTCCTGGATAGGTTGATTGGCTCGCAGACTAAAATTGTCCCGCAATGCCCGGCGATGGACTGGCGTCCCATCGTCGGGTGTATTCCTGCCTTACGCCCTGTGTTTCCGGGATAGGCTCCGGCTCACCGTGACCCTATATAGGATTAAGCGGTTTCAGATAATGAGAATTAACCTACGCAGCATGTATTTGGACTGTGGGAGGAAACCGGAGTATCCGGCGAAAACCCACGCGGACATGGGAAGAACGTGCAAACTCCACACAGGAAGGTAGCCGAGTTTGGAATCGAACTCAGGTCCTTCCTGCTGCGAGGCGTCAGCGCTACTCACTGCGCCACGCAGCCCGCCCGTAGTTGGAGTTGGCGTTCATCTGCGTGTGGCGAGGCATTGATTTTCTTTGTCCTCTTAACCTTGGCGAACCGAGAGGCCGCGCTCAGAGCCTCCTCACGCGGCAGCACTCGCCACAAATGTGGCTGCGCTTGCACATATTCCTGCAAATGGTCCAAGGCATAAGGGGCACTGTAATTGCATCTCAGGACTAAACAGTTTGCGGTGGAATATATTATGCCACGACTTTCCCACTTGCGAGGGAGGCCTGGTGCGGTCTGTGGCCAACAACGAGGAGGACATCGCGCGCTGAGACATATTCTTTAACACGCCCTTGCTTTAGTCGTCGGAAGTAATTAGTCATGGCCCTTTGAGAGATCTGCATGCTATCCTATTGGTTTAGTCCTTATTGGAAACATAGGGTAACACTAAGATGTTCTTTATCTTGGATTACCTTCGTGACATGTATTGTGAGCCGCCCGCTAGACAGATGGTCAGGGCTAATACTTGAGTTCTTTAATCCTAGGCAAGCCTTAAAAAAAAAACAATGCAGCTGCTTGTTGTCGTGAAATGAAAATTGTACTTACATAACCTGTCAAAGGATGACATATTGGCACGATGTTTTAGTGCAGCTTCTGTAGTTGCGATTGAACTTGATTTGACAGCTGTTCTCCAATGCACGGTGCGGACGAGACACGTGTCCATTGCATCGGGACGAGAGCAAACAACAAGCATGTACACCCAACAACGCAATGTGGTATTCCTTTTTTTCTAAACTCAAGACGTTCAAATTGTTTTCCTTATCAGTCCTCCACCAACAACACATTTTCAGAGAACGGTGTTTAAATGAGAACGGGCAAACAGACTTTTATTCAGACATCACAGTTATCTATAAATGTACTTGAGGACCTTTGCCACAGTGACAGAACCGTATTCAATTTGGACAAAGGTAGTCCATCAAACTAATCTGACTGCAGCAAACCCCAGCTTAAACGCAAAACCTTCGCACAGATACATTACAGCCTTAAAACAAAGGCCACCAGGGTAGGTTACCTTCAAGCAGGCACCAGGAATAGGTTACACACGGGGATGGGGGGAGGCAAAGTAAAGCCGACAGTGTTGTTTGTCCTGATTAGGGAACCATTAATAAGGCCCATTAAACACTGCCATCAGGCGGCTCCCCCGCCGGGTCCGGCTCATTCATCTTGATCGTCATCGTGTTGACGCTGTCGGTAGCGCCGGCCGCCACGTGGAGCGGTGGCTGCTCGCGGCACTCGGAGCCGGAGCCACGGTCGAGGGCCGGGCGCCGCACACGCAATCAAATGACAAATCTGCAGTCGGAGGCAGTTCGATTAAACACTGCAAGGCAGCACTTCCAAAGAACAAGCTGCGCTCCGCGAACTTTTTTTTCTCAAATGTTTTTTTTTTCAACCGCGCCATCATAGCAGTGCTCGCTGTCTAATTGCTGCGATTGTTTGATTGGCCGCTGAAAGTTCTTGTTATAACAAGCGAACATTGCTCGTTGTGTTTTGGGTTACACGTTCATTTAAATAGCCAAAATGCGAGGTAGCCGATTGATGAAGAGGTCACATCACCGAGCTGGCCCTGCCGAGATCCCGGGTTCTCAACTATAGTTAGTTGATGGTGTCGGCCCGGTCACCAATTACTCCACAAATCCCACTCACATCACAATTGTTACCTCACAGAATGTGGTTAAACGGGTTTGCACGGTACAACAGTGGGTAACGCTGCTACCTCATAACAAGGAGGTTTGATTTCCAGTTCGGGTGCCATTTTATGTGAAGTTTGCATGCTTTTACCGTGTCGGCATGGCTTTCCGCTGAGTACTCCGGTTTCCTCTCACAGTCCATAGTCATGTTGCTACAGGTTAATGGCCTGCTGACTACATCGGCTCTGGTTCGCTTCGATGGACTCGTATTCTATTCTGGGTTTGCCCTGCCTTGCGCCCTGTGTCTGCTGGGATAGGCTCCGAACTCACCGTGACCCTATAAAGAATTAAGCGGAGACTGATAATGCTGATAGGTGACGCGGTGGCGCAGTTAGTCGCGCTGTCGCCGCACAGCAACAAGGTTCCGGCTTCGATTCCCTGATCGGGTGCCATTCAATATGAAGTTTGCGTATGCTCTCTCCCCGTGTCCGCGTGGGTTTTGGCGAGTACTTCAGTTTCCTCCCACCGTCCAAAGTCCTTCTGCTGCCTGGGTTAATTGGCCTGCTGAGTAAATTGCCCTCAGTGCCCCGCGATGCACTAGCATCACACACTTTGTATAACTCTGCTTTGCACCCTCTGCCTGCCAGGATAGGTTCTGGCCCCCCGCGACCCTGCAAAGGATTGAACGGGTATTGATAATGACGGTGATGTACTGTAAAGTACGTCTAGAAGTCATGCAGATCAGTGCATCACCGGAAGAGAGAGAATGGCAGCAGATAGCTTTCAGCTACTTATGAGATATCTTTACACTTGGGAAGCTGGCTATTCCCACTGACAAAGATTTTGTCACATGTCAGTCAAACCTCTGCCGATATTTTTTCTCACACATAGATGATGTGAAAACCGAAGATGAATGCAGTAATAAAAAAAAACCATATCAAATAATTTGTGCCCGAAGTTAAGATCATCAGTTTACTAAACGTGAGAGGATGCTCATATACGAAATTATAGATCAATGACTTCCCGCCATAGAGCATCAATTCGGGATCACTGACTGGGTTTTACATAAACAAATGACGGTACATATGTGACATCGGGTGTCAGGGAGAGGTCTGATAGTAAGCCTTCCACCTCCATGAAAAAAATTATGAAAGGATATTATCACCTTGAAAAAATCTTACAATTATATCAATACCAAGAATGACATAGACATTTTTCAAAATTAAAATTATTATTAAATGTTTCATGCATACTGGGCGGCGCGGTGACGCAGTGGTTAGCGCTGACGCCTCACAGCAAGAAGGTCCCGGGTTCGAGTCTCTCGGCTCCGGTGCCTTTCTGTGTGGAGTTTGCATGCTCTCCCCGTGTCCGCGTGGGTTTTCGCCGGGTACTCCGGTTTCCTCCCACAGTCCAAAAGCATGCTCCTGGATAGGTTGATTGGCTCGCAGACTAAAATTGTCCCGCAATGCCCGGCGATGGACCGGCGTCCCGTCGTCGGGTGTATTCCTGCCTTACGCCCTGTGTTTCCGGGATAGGCTCCGGCTCACCGTGACCCTATATAGGATTAAGCGGTTTCAGATAATGAGATGTTCTTCATGCATACTTCACTTGTTCCGTAAGACTTTCAAGTCCTCCGGCTAGGACTTGTGACTCTTATCTCTGACACTAAGACTCCTATCTCTAACACTGTAACTCCTATCTCTCACACTGTGACTCCTATCTCTAACATTGAGACTGTCTTCTCGAACACTGTGATTCCCATCTATACACTGTGACTCTTTTCCATTCCCCCTGCTGTTAAGGGATGCGTAGCTCTCTAGGTTGATTGATGTGGCTCAGTGTTGTCATGCTGGGAAGATGGCAATCCTCCGAACTGCGCCTGCTCGGGAACATTTATTCCATCCATGTTTGTAGCAGAATGATTATTGTAAGGATGTAATACTTATTTTCGAATCACTTTTTTTTGTCCTTCTATAGTTTGTTGCTACTTTTCATCTTTTGGTTGGGCTGTCCGGTGTTGTTGGCGAGCCGTTCTCTCCACAGTTCGGATTTGTAGAAAAAAAAGACTAAAAAAAAGTGGTTGCTGATATGCCGTTCTTATCTCGTTGTTTATGTGCCGTTCTCTCAGCGCTTTGTAGACCTGGGGTTATGAGTGCCCTAGAAATGTATTATTATTATACAATAAATGTTAAATTAAACCATTTCCCAATATATGTATTAAATACACTGGTAAATTTGTATTTTAAAATTATAGTTGAAAGTCTGATCATATTTTACTTGTTGTTCTGCAACGATGTGTATATTGTAATGATGTAGATTAGCCACAGGTGGAATGGGATAGGATTAATGTGATTTCGGGGTGTGAGCAGGACAATGGAACACCTTTAAGTGGACCCCGACAGTCGTTCATTGATCCTGGAATACAGCAACTCTGTGGAGGTGACTCAACACATAGTACCTACATATAAATATGAGTCACAAACACGACACACGCACACTGCGACTGAGGATGCCTCTAACGTGTGAGGCGAAACGTCGCGAGGCGGAGAGAGGAAGCGAACGACGCGGCTGTCTCGAGAGAGCAGCTTTCGAAGCAATCATGTGTATATTTAAAAAAACCCAAATTTTTTTAGTGCTGCTGATTTTCCGTTCTAGTGCCGTTGTTGTTAGCGTGCCGTTCTCTCCGCAGCTCTGTGAAGCGCTTTGTCATCTTCGGGTGAAAAGCGCTCTATAAATGCGATTATTATTGTTAATGATAATACAATGCACTATATATAGCACGTCCCAACCCTCCCTTCTGATGGAAATTACCTGTTGTCGTGCGCCACTGACTTGTGTGATGAGATTGAGTCTCAGAACGTCTGAGGATGCCTTCAACGTGAGAGGGGGAACGTCAGGAACGAGAGGAACGCTCGACACGGCTATCGTGAAAGAACAGCTTTGCAAGGCAATCATCATACATCGAGCCTGGAAAACCTACATCAGCAGAATTAATTGTATGTAAATATATCTCATCTCATTATCTGAAACCGCTTAATCCTATATAGGGTCACGGTGAGCCGGAGCCTATCCCGGAAACACAGGGCGTAAGGCAGGAATACACCCGACGACGGGACGCCAGTTCATCGACGGGCACTGCGGGGCAATTTAGCCTGCGAGCCAGTCAACCTATGTAGCAGCATGCTTTTTGGACTGTGGGAGGAAACCGGAGTGCCCGGCGAAAACCCACGCGGACACGGGGAGAGCATGCAAACTGCACACAGAAAGGCACCCGAGCCGAGAGATTCGAACCCGGGACCTTCTTGCTGTGAGGCGACAGCGCTAGCCACTGGGCCACCGCGCCGCCATGTAAATATATATGTTAATTAAACCATTTCACATAGGGATGTAATTCAATGCATGCATAGTCAGAAGTGGCTATAAATGCCGAATGTGAAGAAGCAGTCCCCGCAAGCGTATCCCCTCTGATCTGTCTGGAACCAGTAGCAGTTGGCAGCCGTGAGATGTGTGATTCTTGCGCACTGGTTTAATGTTGGGGGTTGACAATAAAACGGAGCCTGTCCGTGCGAGGTCACCACAGCGGTTGTTGTGTTCGTGCCATCACCCGTGTCAGCCGGCAAACTCTCTCGCAATTAAACGTGCAGACGCCAAACACAAAGTCGGCTTCACAGTTCAGAAGTGCTACACGTTGAACGCATTAAAACTGATTAATTCTTACCCCACAGAATGTAACGCACGTATCTTGCGTAGGAATCAATTATAATCAATGTGTCGACATAATTCAAGTTCATGTGTATGGCTATGTATATGGGGTGGACCGCTGTCACAGCCTCATCACCGTTGTACAGTCTTCGATGTGGAAGCTTGTCGGAAACTTGTAAGGATGGAAGACCGAGGGATGTTAAGTCTGGGCTCTATGTGATATGTTCCAGAACATCCCATCCTCCCATTAGCATCAATCCCATAAGCGCACAGCACAAGCGCGCATTACGACGCTACAACCCGACTCACTTTTCTCGACATTCCACGGCGTATTTCTGATGAATGTCCGTCTTCAATTTGTGCTCCAATAAATCATAGCGCGGAGCACCGGTGACAGCGTCGATTTTCCTGGAAGGCGACTGTTATTGCACCAAAAAACAAAATATCATCACCTTTTCAGGAGACGATGGGAGTTTGACTGTTTTGTTACTCAAGAATATGGGTGTATTGATGTAGGTTTTCATGGCTCGATGTATAAAAATTGTTCTCAAGAGCTGCTATTGCCGACCAGCCGAAGGCCATCATCTGACCGGCCTCCAACGTAGGTTACAAAACGTCACGAAGGAGGGGAGGAATGCTCGACACGGCTATCCCACAAAAGCAGTGCTTGTGAGCAATTATACAACCTGGGACTTTCCTTCAAGTGCTCTGGTGATCGTGATGATGAATCCAAAATGTAAACGTCAGCGAAGATGTGAAATATAGGAACTGGGCCTTGTGGTGTTTCATTAACATTTATTTGGTCATGTCTGGCTCAAAAAAATCCTGTAACTAAAACGCATGGGCAAGCCTTCATCCAACAGTGGATGGAGAAAAGACGGTGGTATTTATTGTGTATCTAATACCTCAAGACAGTGATGCATGGGACCTGCGGAGCTGACTCCATGTAAGATTATTATGAAGCCTGCCTTCTGATTGACTGAAGACCCATAACATAATAACATAATAACCTTTTCGTTTAGCCAAACCTCCGGCTTAAGCACACAGTGAATGCCCACTGGGAATATACACAACGTTCAACAGCATATGGGAGTGCTCCGCTGTGTAATAGTAATTACTGCTGCTTTTAGCCACTGCAATTAAATATGGTGAATAACGATGCACTGTAATTTCCCATCAATTAATGCAATTAAAAAGTATGTTTTATTACATTTCCAAGGTTAGCATGGCACATAACACATATATGGTCTGTGTACTGATGCATATTGAGTTGCTGTGTCTTCCTACATTTAAATTTCTGTGGATGTTCTATTGGTCTCACTTGATGAGCGTGACCGTTCGGAACTCCCATAGAACATTTCATTCACTTGTGGTAGTAAACAGCCCAAAGAAAGGGATTGCATAGAACCGCTTTTCCTATCACTTTCGATGACAATCATTCATACTTGAGGGTGTGCTTTTTTCACAAGACAGTGGATAAATGTTAATCACAAATGGCAGTCACATCGATATATCAAATTAAAATTCGAAGTGCTGTCCTGAAATTAAATTTGGTGCAATACCAAACAGAGCACATTTGGTTAAACCCAGTTTAAAGACAGTCTTACTCTTCAGTTAGACGAACCGGCTATCTTGTATGTTGACAATTCATCATCAGTATCCACCTAATCCTGTCGAAGGTATTGGTGAGCTAAAGCCTGTCCTTACATAGGTTGCAAATAATAATTATTGCATTTCTAGAATGCTTTTCACCCGAGGGTCACAAAGTGCTGCACAGAGCTTCGGTGAGAACGGCCACGTCAACAACAACGACATTAGAACGGAAAATCAGTAACATATCCGGGCTATACATAGGATGGGATATCCGATCATTCCATCGGAACACGAGGGCAACTTAATCAGGCCAATTAACCAAGCCGGCATGCCTTTGGACAGTGGGAGGAGGAATACCGACCAAAAACCCACACAGACATGGGGAGAACAAACAACCTGAATGCGGACATGCAGTTAAATGTCGGGAATCGAACTTAGCGGCCCTCTGTAAGGCGACCGTGCTTCCCGCTACGCCACCGTGCAGCCCTACGTGTTGAGAGTTTCTTTTATTTTGCGAATGATACGGTGGAAATGTTATTCGAACGCCGGATTGTTTATCGGATGGCATAGCGAATAGCTGGAGCATCAGTAGCACAGTGGTGACCTCACCGCATTAAATACTCGGCCATCTCGAGTCATCGGTGGTAAATGGCAATGCAGCCAGCATTGGGCCTCTCCTTCGCCAACCCACACTGAACGTCACCGTGAAAAACGATCAATGAAATACCCATGATCAACGCACGAAGGTGTTCATCCAGTTGTGATCTGACAAATGATAGATGTTTATTCATCTCATCTCATTGTCAGAAACCGCTTAGTCCTGTACAGGGTCGCGGTGAGCCGGAGCATATCCGAGCAAACACAGGGAGCAAGGCAGGGATATACCGACGATGGGACGCCAGCCCATCACCGGGCACTGCGGGCAATTTAGCAGCATGTTTTTTGGACTGTGGGAGGAAACAGAAGTACCCGGCGAATATCCACGAGAATACGGGGAGAACATGCAAACTCCACACAGAAAGGTACCCGAGCCGAGATTCGAACCCGGGACCTTCTTGCTGTGAGGCGACAGCGCTATCCACTGGGCCACCGTGCCGCCCATAGATACTACTACAGCAAAAATACCCAGTGAGCTTCAAGCTCTAGATGCGGGTTTCTTGCAATACAATAAACGTTCGAACTGACACAACATATTAAATCATAAAGTAAATAAATCAAATCAAGCACCAATTTGTGCAGAGATGAAACCATAACTATAAAAGGACCAAATGCATTTATTATAGAATAGTACAGCAACTAAAAGACAAACACAATTGACGTCAAGAGTGTTTTTCATATCTTCTGCACCAGATGGCTGAAAAGGCAATTTAATGTGGATTCATTCATTATCAATACACGCTTAAATCTGTACAGGATCGCGGGGGTCCAGAGCCTATCTCGGCTGACGTAAAGCAGGGAAATACACAGCATGTGACGTTAGTACATCGTAGGGCACAGCTTTGGGGCAATTTACTTAGCAGGCCAATTAACCTAGACAGCAGGTTGTCTTTTGGAGGGTGGGAGGAAACAGGAGTACCTGGCGAAAGCCCACGCGGGCATGGGGAGAGAACACGCAAACTTCACACAGAAAGGCAGACGAGCCAGGAATAGAACCTGGGGACATCTTGCTGTGAGGCGACAGCGCTACCTACTCCGCCACCGTGCCACCCACAACACAATATAATTGAGCAATGCATCCTTAATAGACACAATTATTCACAGTAGTAATTTCCAATATAATAATATATACAATGATCAAGAATTAGTGACAGATTATCAGCCGAGGAATATAGGTCTACTGAGGAAACGGAGTGATGAAATCGCGTTGTCATGGTGCAGGTGACAGATAGATCGTTACATCGCGGCAGGTGGTGGCGGCTTGTGGGAAATCTGTCATCCAGCAGTGGATTGACCATGGCTACTGCTGATTGTAGGAATCAACAGACTGTTGAATACAAATATATACAACAATGTACCTCACTCAGATGTTTTGGTGACAACAGGTGATCGAACTTGAGTGAAAGGCAGATCTTTGCCTCTGCGTGGGTCTATAAATTAAAATAAAACCCACCAGTGTAAGCTTTTCTCTAATCACAATCAAGTGACAATAGTAACAACTGCCGTATGTTTAAAAACAAAATCTTCCGTCAACGTCTCCACGATCGCAAGTATAGTGTGTAACGTTTAATAAAAAAGCAAAGAGAAAAAATACAGATTCAAATATGAAATACGAGGCTGAAAAATAAGTGTATCATCGGCAGTGTATAATGCCTCACTCAAAAAAAAACTTTCCCATCTAGCGCGACGATCTTATCAATACCCAAAGTAGTTCCACTTGAAGAGGCATCACTTTTTTCTCATTAACAAAGTCTCTTTTAGAGGAGGTGGCGACAGGGGAGACGGCTTAAACTGTGGTCAATAAGTTTACAGGCGCGGGAAGTGGATTTCGGGATCTCTGTTACGTTACCGTGTGGGATTCCTATTAATAAAGTGAGGAATGGGGACCTGTCGCCATTACCTGGTGATTAATGGACATGGCGCAAAGCGATTACGGGCGGCGGACTGGCCGGCACGTGGGGCCGCCCAGTGGACACTCCCTCGTGAGCTCTCCAGTAATTTGTTTCAGGATTATGAGGCCGGCTGGAGATTGCCTGGGGATAAGTGGGCCCAGAGAGCTTCCCAAACAGATTTGTACGGCACCGGGGCCGCGCCTCGCGCTCAGCACCCTGTCCATCTCGCCGGCGCATGATAAACGACTTGTCCTGCTCTGCCATGCTGCCGGGAGGGCCTCGCGTCCAGCTTCCCCGCCGATTTTTCCGCCTCCCCCATTACTCAGTTAATGAAACAAGTGGGGTCATTTATTGCAAGCGCCGGAGAGTTAGGAGATCTCTTGACATAATTAGGCTTTGGTCAATATCCACCAGTTGTTGACTATTGAGTCCACAAAGGGATAGCCTGCCGCCCTCGCCACTGCAAGTAGCCATCAAGTGCAAGGCTAATTGATCTCACCAGATAATTTCTTGAACAGACACGGGACACCGCTGTTTTCTTGGCAACAGCAAATTGTGCCTCGAGCGCTCGCTGGATTGAACGCTGAACAACAATTCAGCGCTGGCGTGAAAGAGGCTAATTTAAATGCGCGGCAAGTGCGCACAGAATTGCTTTGTTTTTTAACTGGAAAAGTTGCACTTAAAATGTCTATCGTGCACTTAGGTATAACTTTCAATTGCTGTTCAGTTTGTGAGCGAAACTATGAGTATTATTGCACCTATATGGCGGAATGTTTATACTATGATTAACACATTTAACACACTGGAGTGTGAGGCGCTCCGCTGTATTCTTTGGATAGTACCGCGTATTGTTCATCATGATGTCCAACGGTGGCTGCACACTCTGAGAGCCTACTTCGGGATGCGTTGAGCGGATTACATCACCGCAGCACAATCCGAAAACACATCGGTGAGCAATACAGCACGATCGCATAAGCGTTGATACACATTCGTGAAAAACTTTAATTTTGTTTCGCTCCATTTTTAAGCGAGTACCTGTCTGCAGCAGAATTCATTGCAGGAAAGTAAGATCGTAGGTAAGCGGTTTGAGAAACTACGTTTGGTCGCCTCTCCATTGGTTTTTTGATGTCAGGCAACCTGGAACTGAAATATATATTTTAATTAGTAAATTCTGTCGAATGATGAAATCACCTCGTCCCTGGCCTTTGGTTAATTTTTAATGTGAAGGCTTTCGCTTAGAAGTGGAAATAACATTGGTCGATGGCGATGAATATATTTAATCAAGACAATGTAAATTACACAACAAAAATTCACAACTTTAACTATTCATTTTTTAAAGGAACGCGACATCAACATTGTTTACCTGACATTTTGGTGGCCGATGAGAACACGGCACAGGTCCATCTGTTGGATCCTGGGTAAATTTCCACACGTGGTTAGCACCGGACACCCTCTGTTTGCGGCAAGCACAGGAAACACCTGTGAACGTGACGGGTACCAGTTTGTGGAGTCCGTGGCTTGGCACGTCGAGCTGTGGATGGATATTGATCTTTGCGCGTCTTCGGTATTATGCTTGTGAAAGACAATGGGAAATAATCAAAAAGACAGTTGTAATTTTTCGACGATTTTCATTGCTGCCATGTGGTATGCTGTGTGACGTAAAACCATGGCAGCTTTAGGTCCATCTCTTAACAAATGCAATATTACGTCAGCAATTTTAACTTTTAATATGTCACTGTTATTGGGGTTACTTTTGCGGAACGTAATATTACCCATTGCGCATATCCATCTGTTGTAGGTTTATTCTGCTGGAACATCAGAGGCACATGTGTACTCAAACCCAGCTGGGTTTCAGATTCTTTTCCTTGTTTAAAAAGTAGTGACCTACAAGGAGGAAAAATATGAAATTGGGAGAAAAAAAAGAAAATGTCAAGATATTGTTTTTTTTTTCCTTTGTAATAAGAACTTTGATGTTTCGTAAAACTGCAGAGAGAGAGAGAGGGCGACTCGTGAGGTGTGCACCTGTCTGGCCGGGAATGGAGAGGCTTCCGCAGGAAGAGTCCGGAATGCGTCTCGACAGCGCACATGCACGCCGTTAAAACAGCGGCGGTTCGCTGCCGCTCTGCCCCCAGAATCCTCAGCCTCCGGCTCCAAGTCGAGCTCCACTGCAAGGTCGTTTGAGAGACGCGGACACAGTCGTTAAGGTGGCCATCAGGCTCGGAGGTCAGAGACAAGGAGATCGCGGTGCATTTACCTAACCACTGTGTGACTACTCTAGCCTCTGCTACTCTCTTCTGCATGTGAATAGAATGTCCAGCATATTGGCATATATCATTCACAAACAACACTTTAACAGACTGAGCTGTCAACCGATCACCACCTGGTGGTGAGTTGGATCCGCTGGCAGAGGAGGAAGTTGGACAGACCTGGCAGACCCAAACGTATTGTGAGGGTTTG
>JAZEWT010000015.1:11713670-11728540 GCA_036362905.1 Mordacia mordax | reverse complement strand
ACTCCACACAGAAAGGCACCCGAGCCGAGAGATTCGAACCCGGGACCTTCTTGCTGTGAGGCGTCAGCGCTAACCACTGGGCCACCGCGCCGCCCAGGATTATGGTGTTGCAATTTAATAAACATAATGTTCACCTAGAAGTTCCAAGGCACAGAGAGGTGAAGGAGAGGTGAAGGAGAGGTGAAGGAGAGGCGACCACGTGGTCAGCCGGCGTCAACATACCAGACATTCGTCCTATATATTCCGATGTTATCAGCCAATTCATTTATGAGTGTTTGGTTTTACTTTGTACCACTTGTGGAAATAAACTGGAGCACCTGGAGGAAGCTGGAAAACCTGGAGGAAAACCGCGCAGAATAGGTGGAGAAACTATAAACTCCACATGGAAAGACACCCAAAGTGGGAATCGAATCATATCGGGCAGGATCCTCTTTCTGTGAGGCGCAGATGTTACCACTATGTGCCACCCTGCCGCACAATCAGCGCTTTTCTACGTGAGAGATGACGGTGCAACCCTGCAATTACCTGCTCATGTCACTTCTGATAGAAGAACCTCCACCAAAGAACCACTCTGGATGGTATTTTGCCACTCCTTTATACTGGCCAGATGCCTTGGAAGCGATGTTGAGTATACCTACACATTACATAATGCCAAACAATCCTAACGTAGTAATGTAGTTTTTTTTTGCATAGCTCTATGCATGAGGATTGCTCTCCATAGTTGTTCTTTCGGGATAATCGTGTTGAGTTTTCCATCGCTCTCCTCTGTGACGTTTCGCCTCCCACGCTGGAGGCATTCAATAATCAGACGTTTCTGACGCATTCGTTGATTTGGGTGTTTTCTGTCGATGGCAATACACCTGATGACGTCGCGAAGCAACACTCGACACGGCTATCTCGAAAGAACAGATATGGAGGGCAATTCTCAATCAATCCTAAATTTCTGTAACACTCAGCAACTGTTCACGTAGCGTGACATCATATTTATAGCGAAGAGACTAGGTCAGCTCCCGAAGCTGTGCCCCTCGTAATTCCTCGTTTACAGAGCTTGGAAAACACAAGTTGAAAATTTGCTCAGCAGGACGTTCTCTTATCGCAAATGGTGCAATTACCTCTTTGTAATAGGCTACTCTATCAGCGCGGGAGATGACCACTGGGCGTGCTACAAAACACGGGGCGCACGAGTCACTGATGGAAAACACACGCATTATCGGTGGCTTGCTAAATTACTGTTAATTCTAACCGGAAATTGATTAAGCAGATTAAAGGTCGACGCTACCGATATGTGGACAGATACAGAAGGTGTCATTTCAATTATTTACGAGTTTGCCAGGGTTATATATGACAATGAGCTGGGCTGTTGTCGGTAACACTATCAGCACTTGTCATGTCAGCCAAGGGTTAATTAGGGCTTTGTTAGAACCACCTTCATAGCCTTATCATAGACACACAAACCCACTTATCTTAGACACACAAACCCACCATTGTTTACTTTCCACAGTCTTTGTGGAATAAATAAAATATCTGCCTTTGTATGGATGTAGGTTTTCACAGCTCGATGGATGAGCAATTGCTCTTGAGGGCTGCTCTTTCGGGATAGACGTAGCGAACATTCATGCCGTTCTCTCCACAGCTCTGTGCAGTGCTTTGCGACCCTCGGGTTAAAACCGCTCTCGAAGTGTTATTATTATCCTCTCTCCTTCCTCATGTTACACTTTCCACGTTGGAGGTGTCATCACACTTGTCAATTTTCATTTGAATGCTGGATTTTTTTGAAAATGAAAATAATAATTTACAGAATTGTGTTCATCTACTGCTAGACAATGGCTTCCCCATTCCGTGTCGGTAATGGGGGCTGTTAAACCATGCTTCATGCTGGTCAGTGCAGGTTGGGCCCGAAGACTAATTTTGATATGCGGCTGATACTAAAATATAAAATGCCACAACCACCCATATGTTTCTGCTTGGTTGGTGAATACATAATTATTTAACCCCACGTGTCATTCATAAGACTAAAAGCATTGTGCTGTGCCATTACACGGGCATTTTGCTTTGTTATTAGCAAGTTGTCTTCAGATGGCTTGTCAGCATTGCCTCTGTGGATGCGTTATCGTTATCAGTGGAACATTACAGCGAAAAGCTGTTACACATGGACCTCCATTCTGTCTCAACATAGACATTTAAAAAAAATCATATCAGCAATCCGTGAGTTAATGTACTGCATTCGTTTCTGTAATTATGTAGTTTATGCAGTGCTCTTGATAATTCCAGCTGGAATACCGCAGCATATTCTTGGGAAAGCCTCGCTTCTCATGGTGAGACTCCTCCCTAATTGAAAACAATGTCGAGGTTGCTTTTTAAAATAAATTATGCTTGATGATGTAGGTATGAAAAGCCTGATAGATTAACGCATAGTTTTATTTACACAATCTAATGTGGTTTTGCTCGTATAATAATAGCAGGTTACATTGCATTAATTCAGTCTCCTTTTTCTACCACTTAAGCACCAATCGAGAGGGAAAGTCTCTTTCTCCATGGTGCGGTCTGGGAATTGAAGGGCCAACAGTGGTTGCCCCACGGAAAGAATATCCCACACCATTGGAATATGAAGTTTCCATCACTCCCTGAGGACATTAAATGGAATAAGTGCGCTGTCTGAATACTCATTTGAGCTGGAAATCACTTTGACTTTGTCTTTAACGAAGAAGATACTCATTAATGAATTGGCCGATAACACCACAAGATATTTAGCATACCTTGTCCGGTGGGTTGCCACTGCCTGACCACGTGGCAACCTGCCGTCCACCGCTCTGTTATTTCCTCGCGCTTTCACGGTCGTTCTCTCTTCCGCACGCATACCTCGGGTACGGAACGAGCAACATGTGCGCGCTGACGTTTGCAAATTGAAACGTTACCGAGGCGAGGCTCCCTCACCTCACACGCGCGAGGGTGCAGTTGCCCGTCCCGCAGGGCACCTTTCAGCACCCTGGCGTTGTGCTGCAGGTCCAGCCACGTGAAATGAATGCAACTGTTTCGTGCGGCTTCCACCTCCAGCAGGTCACCAGCGGTGAAGCAACGCTCCTCCAGGTCCTCGGCCTGCGTTGCGTCTCCCTGTGAGGTGCGAAAGGGCTTCAACACGCTGATATAAGTTCCCACAACCAAGAACAGGCCCTCCCGGGAACCTTTGACAAACCACCGCGACCTCGACTGTCAAGAGAACTCCTCAAACAGCACTTACTCCGTCAGCAATACTCACACTGAGCTCGTCTGCGCAACTGAGTATCGGTGTCTCGTCCATGACCAAGCGTGGGATTACCACGCGTTACAAATCGTATTATTAGTCTTTCCCTGAAAATTGCAACCAGCTTCGTCAGGCTTTTTGGACGAAGTGTGGAGATGTCTTCCCGAATTGGTTCTTAAATTGGGAGGGGAATTATGTCATCACTGCCTACAGGTGTCAATGTGTTCGTATAAAGTATGATAGTCTGCGTTTGATACAAGTTTTTCACAGCTCGTATGACAGACTGTATTAATGTGAAATTATACCTGTGCTTGATGTATATATTGCAATGCATTTGAGCTGCACCAAGAGCCTGCGTATTTTGCATATTTGTACCTGTTTTGGTTTGTAATTCCACTGCTGGATGGAGGCACTGACCCCACGCCATCTCAAAAACATGGGAGGTTGATCGTTTTACATCCGTGCCGGTAAATGAGAGTTGTTACAGGACAGAAAACCAGGACCAGATCTATCACTTGCCAATGTTAGTTGCGAACAGCAATCAAACCCAGGTCACATTGCACCACTGCTTCTGATTTTCAAACTTAACGACTGTAACACTCACAATAATATGGGAAATGTGCAGCATTAACAATTATCTTCCTCACGCTGTTGCTGATGAAAGGGCCTCCACTGGAGCGCGATCTGTATGTAGAGCTTCTCTTCTACAAGGAATTTTGACCTACTCTTCCACGCTGAGCGGGCGTCTTGGAAGATGACAATAACAAGAGTCTGCATTAAACACCACAGATCGCTACAGGTGTACAGTGCGTTGTAAATAGAAGTCTGAAGACGCTCACAGAAACAAAAAATACGAGGTTTTTTTTAACCCACAGACAAACGTGTACACGCCGTATCCAGGATACTAAATACACAGTGCGTGGTGCATCTGTAACACAGCTGCACATTATTCTAGTTCGGTTAAAACAACTACTGTGCACGTTGACATGAAAGTACAGTGGGGTATTTGAAATACACTACTTGATCTAAGTTCTCCGCTGAGCTTTGATCACCTACAAAGCAAGATATTTAAAACTCCACTACCACAGGAACACATGTTGCTCCAAAGATACTTATGGCATAAACACTTTTCAACCACACAGGCTTCTGTAAATTAGAGTGTGCCGTAGGTCTGTATGTTGTTATGCCCGTGACTATTTCGGAAGCTAAGCAAGAATTACCATGGACACTGTTTAGTTGGGTCACCTGCATGACTAAAACAGGTGGCATAAGAATGCTGCTGAGGGGTTGTTTCGTGCAAAGTAGACGGCAGGGCAAAAACATTCATTTTCGTTTCACTCTCGCACGCCTGCGTTCCCTACTTTTACTGACCCGCACTGACCGGCGTGGTGAAGTATGGTCAAATTACTGCTCACAACCCACAAGCCATAGAGATACCTTATTCAAAGCAGTTGCTGTTGCCCGTTTAAACGGCCGGTGTCCAGGTTGACAAGTGTTTCTCAGTTGCTCCCAAATGGTGAAGGTATTGGAGTAGAACTTTATGGCCAGATACCCTTCTTGACGCCAACCTCTGTTAGTCAGATGGGCTTCGGATAGCTATTTGTCTGGAACCTCCCTCCAGACCTGTTCGCCAAGGGGACCCGAGCATGAGTGATAGACTTCAGGCGAGATAGCTCTGGGATTCATTGGAATGCGCCAACCCCTCCACAATTCGGGTTTGATCCGTGTGAGATCCATTTAGTAGCGGAATGAGAAAAAAAGCTGTATATGTGTGTGTGGTGCCAAGCCTCGCACATGACGGACTGGTGCGTGTGAGGAGTTGCCCGGGGTAACAAGGGGGGTAACTTGGGGTCGATTTGTAGGTGCGTAAACATCACGTGGCCTGACATTCGGTGGGAACGAGGGAGCTTCGTGGGCACTGCGGATTGGATAAGGATGTGGTGTGATCTGACGCGACAAGGTGATGTCGGGAGAGTATATAAAGGGGAGATACAGAAGTAGCAACGCTGTTCTGTCCAGGAGTGAGAGGGGGTTGTGTCGGTGGTTCTGCAGCGTTCGCGAGTTGACCACGTGGTTGTTGTTCGGGTACGGCATGGCGGAATAAACCCACCTCTTTGTTACAATGGAGAGTCCCAGTATCCCTGTGCTGGAGAGAGTGGATGAGTGCCGGCCAACGCACGCGCGATGGTCGCCGGCGCATGAAGAGGAGCAAAGCAGAACCAACTCCGGGAAAGTTCACGTTTCACGACATGTGTCTAGTCAGTGTCTGTAACGCAATCGTGGGCAGTACGCTACACTCCGTACTCGGTGAGCGGACTCCTCCTCGTCCTCCTCTTCTTGGGAGAGCTCTGGTTCTTGCGAGTCTGCACTGTGCCGGTGCTCCCTGTGCAAAGAGAGAACAGTACAAGAGTTACAACTGCAGTTCGTAAATTTCGGCTCCACTGACGTTATAAACTGGGTCACGCACACCGGGCAATTTATTGGTACGTAAAATGTTACCGCTGTTTTGGGAAAGCACATTTCACAAAAATGTCCAAACACGTTCTCTGAAATTATTATTTATTTTTTATGATAAACAGCTTGCGCATGGCACGAGAATTCGCGGACAAATTACTGCCATTTCACACTCACGGTTGGTGCAGCATTGTTTTGAGTTCTGCTCTCAAGGTATCCTCGATGGTGTCTTTGTGATGAGAGACTGCAGATTCCGAACTGCACAGTTGTTGGATGACTGGGAGAGAAAGAACGATATGATGGATGCACAAAAAAACAATCCAAGAAACATCGTAATGTGTATTTATTGCCCAGCCTTGTAAAGACATCTCTGCGCTGGTCCATCGCTGGATAAGCTAGTTTTTCATCAAAATGACCACTGTCCCTATTGTCTGTTTAAAAGTCCTTTTCATTGCTCAGCGATCAGGCCTCTTCTAAAGCTACTCTTTCAGAGTTAACCCCTGCATTGGTAGTATTTGTGAGTCGTCAATCGCTACCCCGAAGATACAAACAAAACCCAGGATAATATTCTATAAAGAAGAAGATCTCACGATATCCGAAGGGGAAAAGACCTGCATTTAAATGTGTTGCCTTGAACGGTGACTTATTGCACCACAGTAAATACTGGGACTTTAATGACGTTGTTATTTATTTGTACAGAAAAGCCCCACTGAGCCTCAATACATTTTAAGGACCTGCGATATTTTGCAGCAGTGGGTGACATTTGCAATGCCATTTTCCCATTTGAGTAATTTGCTGGGATTGTTTTTTTTTCAAATTGGGAAATGTGGACCTTGATGTCACAACACATAGCCTGTTCTTGTTCAAAAAAGCACCACCGGATCTTTTGCATCCACAGTAAAGCAGGTGGTGCACACTTTACGATTGCCACACCAGCAGTGTTTGCCAAGATGCCGTGAAGGTCTCACCACAAACCTCTGTAATCATCTGGACATACACCCGTGCTCTAATAAGTCACCGTTCAAATCCCAGAATAACTTAAAGATTTGGAAATTTGCTCTCTATAGTTGTTTTTTTGAGATAGCCATCTCAGGTGAAGCTCTATGGAGAGAAATTCTTGTACATCGAGCCACGAAAACCTACATCAGTGCGTTCGTACGACTTGCAGATTCCCAGGGCAGATGATCCTGGGAAAATCGGGACAGGTGGAAACTTCACCTGTGAGAGTGCTGGTCAGAAGCTGCTGGGTGTAGAGTGCAAGTTCAGCGGGCGGTGCAGCTAATTCCCCAGGCATAGACTCCACGAGCGGGACTAGAAGCAGCAACTCCCTTGCAGCAGTGCCTACGCAAAACAGTGGTAGAACCGGCACGAGACACCTGTTGCAAATAATGCGTTACACATGCGATACAAGCACATCTTACTTGCAGTAAATAATGACGTTCACGTTTACTTATCGGTTTGACAGAAACGTACTACAGTATAACGATACGGACGATGTTAATCAGTCATAATCAATCCAATTATGAATGAAGGCCTCATCAGGTCGCTATTATGTGTCACGCTCGTGCGATGCCACAATCCATAAAGCATTTGCACGCAAGATAAAAAATCTCCGCTGCCTACTCTCGTCATAAGTCTGGACCTACTTCAGCCATCATCTACTCTAGCGACATGTCCTGTCCAACGCCCCTTAACTTTAATAAAAATCTCCAATATGTTCAACAACCCATGTGTTTCTCTGCATCTGAGTGTAATTGTAAGCACACACCCTTCCATTTGTCTGTGCAATTTTTCAGCATTTGTTAAATTGTCTTTGCCAAGGTCAATATTTATGATGGAGTGGCATGGTGGTGAATTGAGCAGGACTGCTGTCTCACAGTAAGACGGTCTCGGGGTTCATTCCCGGCTCGTGTACCTTTCTATGTGGAGTTTGCGCATTCTCTCCATGTGCCGCGTGGGTTTTTCGCCGGGCACTCCGGTTTTCTTCCACATTCCAAAGACACGCTGCTACCTAAGTTAATTGTCCTGACTAATTCTGCCCCCGGTGCCCTGCAATGCAGCGACATCCCCTCTCGGGTATAGCTCTGCCTGGCACCCTGCATCTGCCGGGATGGGCTCCGGCTTCACCATGACGCGAGATAAGGCGGGTGCTGGTAATGAATGAATGGAAATGCTGCGTTCACCCGACTGTCGGAGCAGACGGCTCAGCGACTCGTGGAACTTGGTAAGGGCTCCGTACACCTGGTCTCGCTCAAGCGGAGACGCGGGCGACGCGAGCCCGGCGCTGGGAGCAGCGCAGGCGGAGTCTGGGACAAGACAAGAGAAATTCATTTTCGCCCGGGGCAGAGCTGAGAAAATAAATCAAAGGCTTTAGGTCAGGCAGCTGGCTCAGGCGATAAGGAAGCTGGAACACCCAGGGCAGGCTCCCGTTGTCTGTGCCTTGCCGAGCCAACAAAACAGCTTAATCAAAGGCCAGACACAGGCGTAGACTTTCCGCGCACCCTTTGAGGTCGAGTGCGACCAAATACGGAGCCGAGTTTATGTGTCCCCAATGTCTAGAACTGTCACTTTAAAGCGTGTATATTGCCACTGTCAGGATTTTACAAGCGCGGGACTTGACAGCACTACACCGGGAGTAACGCTGCTGTCCTCGAACTGAGAAAGAATTTGACGGGCCGCACGGATGAAGATTAAACACGGCTTCCGTAAAGCTCCTTTTTTTTGCTTCCTCCAGTAATTAATTCGCTACGGTCATTATGACGTGTACTGTGTACGAATTATTTGGGAAGGCAAGAAAACAACAATGACATTTTGACCGTGATGCATACACGACACGCGCAGGAGGCAGTGACTGCGGCGACACAACTTTCGCGCCCAGTCCCAAGCAGGGAGTAAACGCGTTGGCATAAAGAGTTAATGCCCTGTGATTAATGTTGTGGTTGTTTTAGCCGCAACTTTAAATGGTGATAAATCTTACTTTTAAAAAAATATCTGATGTTTCCCAATGCACATTTATTAATGTGACGCGTTGTGGAAGCAAATGTACTTTTTTACTTGGACAAATGGGTAAATCCTCCCTTTTATGTATCATTATCTGCAGTTTTCGCGGACAAATTGGCAATGATTCAGAGCATTGTATTGCAGTAGTGTACGATGTATCGCGGCAGCTACACAATAGTCCGACGTTGCCACGGTTTATATTGTTTGGAATGTTATTGTGGTACTGTACTAACATGGTACGTATTGCAGTATCGTAATAATGAATTTGTGAGTAGAAACATGAAAGGTTTCACAGATGTTTGTAACATGTTACACATTCTATAACAGACTGTGCCAATTTTACCAAACTGTAAAAAATTGCTTTCGATTTTAAAAACTGCAAGAACTGCTTCTGAATATTTCATTTTGAAATTTAAAGCCACTGTTTGATGAAGGCTTCGTCAAAACGATCTCCATCTCTAAGGATTGTCGCGTCTGCGACGCAACAATCATTCCCGCACATGCACGCAAGCTGTCTCAGTCTCAAAGAAATCAAAAATGTCAACATTTTATTAAAATGCATGTACGGACGTTTTTATAGCTGGATTCATGAGAATTCGTCTCAAGAGATGCTCTTTTGGGATAGCCGTATCGAGCATCCCACGTCTCTCCTTCACGACGTTTCGCCTCCCACGCCCGTGGCACCGTCAGTGTAAACAAATTAGCCTAATGTAAAGAGTAGAAAAAGTTTTTTACCATTTCTAGCAATTATACAGGTGTTAAGATCTTAAAACACTATATAGACACCTTTCACAAAGTGCCTAATTAGCCCAATGATGCCTCCAACACGGGAGGCAGAATGTCGCTGAGGAGACAGAGGGATCTCTCAGCATGGCTATCCTAACAAAGCAGATCGTGAGAGCAATACTTGTGAATATATATTAAAAAAACGATCGCCTCCAAGCGCTTCGCTATCGGATCACAGGCGAGGTTCCGCTGCTGCGCCGAGTTTGCTGCCCGTGATTCGCGTCCCGCAAGGTGCCCACCGTCTGACCGTCGAGCTGCAGCACTAGGGCGGGCGGACTGTGCCAGATTCCACTTTTCATTCGACGGTGGCAGGAGTCTCCCTCGAGCTGTCGCCGGGCCGTTTGTATCTGCCTCCAGCTGTGCCGACCATCATTCACTCGCATGTAATGAACACAGAGAGCTCGCGACCGGCCCTCTCTCCTCCTTGACAAATATGTCACATTTCCATTTATTCACCATCCGCGGCGAGCATTTGGCATCATTTAAATTGAGCTGAAAAACGGACACGCGGAGTGCGGAACGGCGTTTGGGACGCGACGCTCTCCGTCGCTGCGGAGAGCGCGTTCCGGTTTGCATTACGCGGCACTACCGTAGGGCTTAGCCTACAGCCAGCCCCGTCTGCTGCTGAGCGCAATACTACCATCTCTAGTGCATCACACGCAAGAGCGAGTTGTTACCATTATAATATTAGAATTCGCTTTACCCCATGGATTGTACGCTTATCGCAGTGGAGAGGTTTGCGCTTTCAAATAAACCCCAGAGCTAAGTTGTCTGGGGGGAAGTTCCTGACAAGTAACGATCTGAAAACCCTCCAATTAAAGGAGGTTCGTATCTGGAAGGACATCAACCTGTAAAATTATGTTCCATTACCCGCATCACTGGGAGCAACTGGCGAACTCACGTCAAACAGCTGTTTAAAGCGGCAACAACAATATAATAATGAATGTATAGCCCTCTGTCAATAAACTGCTGGATGAACGCCTTCCCATGATCCATGCGTTGATTTACAACCCCTACCAATCCACTCCTGCATGCCATGTTACCCGTGGCAGTTCTTCAACGATATTTCACTGTTCTGGTCCGTGCGCACAGCATGGCGAATGGGAATGGCGCAGGTTCGGTTCAGATGTTACTAGCTGCTAATATTAATCGTGGCTAAAAATCGAGCACTTATAGTCACAAATATGATCTTAATCATCATTAATACTCACTTAAACCTGTACAGGGTCATGGGTGGCTGGAGCCTATCTCGGCAGAAAGAGGACACAAGGCAGGGCTATACTGGGGATGAGATGCCAGTACATCGCAGGGCACAAGGTGTAACTTATTCAGCAGGCCAATCAACCTAGGTGGCAGCGTGTCTTTGGACAGTGTGAGGAAACCAGGATACCTGGTGAAAACCCATGTAGACTGGGGAAAAACATGCAAACTCCACCCAGAAAGGCACCTAAGCCGGGAATCGAACATGGGAACTTTTGCTATGAAGTGATAGAGCTACACACTGCACCACCGCACCACCTTACAGACATGATCTAAATGTTCTAAAATCTGCACGCATATATATCAATTGTTTGAAAACCGTAAACAGATTTTGTTAGCCTATTGTCATTTTCCATGTCAATAATATAACATACACTCCAATAACATAATTTTATATTTATAAGTATAAAAACATATAAGCAAAGGTATCCGAGCACAAACAACATTCATTATACATAATTGACACGTCCCAGGGACTCACATGCCAGGAAACAGAGGTGCGCGTGTAGCGGGCAATCTCACAGTTTGAATCCACGCTCAACATTAAATGCAAAGCGATAGCCGCGATGGATGATGTATGCCGAGCACTTTACATAGCACACACACCGGTGTGAGTGTCAGCCTGATATGATAACTGCGGGAGAAAAAAAAAAGTTACAGGGGTGGACAGCGACGACCATAAATTTCGCGTAGCTATCTGCAGGGTCTTGTCATCCTCAGGTGCCTACCGCCGCATGTGGCCTCTTGATTGCCGTGAGTAATAATCCTTCAATTGAAACATCCTCACGCGCGCACACAAACGGCCCTATTGTGTGCATGCGACGACACTGGTGGGGAAGCCCCCCCATGAAAGGCAATGGGAGGGAAGGCCCATTGTGACCTTTGTTGTAGTAGCAGCACGCCGGACTGGCAATGCAGAGGCCACCAGTTCAATTTCCTCGTGCGATAGCTGAAGACAAACCGCTTTTTAAAAAGCGTGCGGAATGTATCAGTTGAGGTTTTTATTTGATTTTATTTAATCACTAGTTATAATGTTTTGTCGCTTGCAGTGTATATCGGCCTGTTTGCTTAGTTGTGTACAGCGCTTTGCCACCTTCGCGTGAAAGGCGCGATAAAGTTATCACTGTCATTATGCAAGTTTCTTAAAGCCTCCTCACAGTGTATGTTCACTCGTGAGAATTAATGAATACACGACAGTGTTAGCAAGACGTGTGTGCTGGAGTAGAGCGTGGGTAATTCCTTCACGTCCCAGACGTCTGGCTGGCTTGCGTGATTTGGCCCACTATAGGAAGTTCCCTGAAGCTCACTCGAGCAGAGGCATATCCGCAAGTCGTGGTGTAAGCAATTGCAGGTCTGCACCTTTACCTCTGGGTCACCGCTGCTCGGATCAGCTGGCTGTGGTGTCGTGCTCAAGTCGGATTTCAAAACGGAATTCCATCCCCGCTCTCTTTCATGTCTGTGGTCTCGCTCTCTGCTCTCCTGGTACAGTCAAGGGTAATATTTGGTGATGAGTTCGGGCATCACAGAGCCTTGCCAATAGCTAGGCTATTACGATTGCGCTGCAGCGCAAGTCACCAATGTGTTGCTGAGTTGCACGACGTATCATTTGCAGGCTATCCGACGTTTAACAACACGTACCGGGACCCTCCTCACGTAGTGCAACTAAGGTTACCACCTCGGAGGCATAAAAAGCCGGAACACGTCGCGGGGGTAAAAATTATAATTGTCAAAAACCCTAGCTTTGAATGACATTGTTTGTAAAAAGGTGCAGCTTTCTCATAATTTCTGCCACTTTAAAAGGACAATCCTGGGAATAAAAAAAAAACGGACAGGTGGCAACCGTAGGTGCAGCCCGAAAACACGTCGGAGAGGTGTGTCATGGAAACACCTGAGTGCTTTTCTCCAGAGCGGTTGGAGGAAATAGTTCACAATGGAACCAATCATAGAGTAAATTGTGACGTCAACTACAGCAGTGAATGTTCAACCATAAGCCGTGTAGTACGTATCAAACGGCAAGCATGGTTATGGGCAGCAGTGACTGTTAGTACATTTGAAATATAAACCCAGCAACTTCAGCCTGATTTCTGCCGAAGGCTAACATCAGTGGTGAGGGATATTTGGACGAGTCGTAGTTGCTCCTCTTTATCAATCCGCACTAACCAGTGTGGTGATGCATGGTCAAACAACCAGACGTGACCGATGCAGTGTGGGTAAGCATTCATCAGAGCGTTGGATATTCAAAGAGCGGCGCATTAAGAGAAATTATTTTATACACCCATATCTCTGTCACCATTTCACTCTGCTAAACAACAGCCCCAGGCATATAAATAAAAAAATAATGCCGATAATTATAACCTATTACTGTAGTTGTAGGTGTTTTTTAAGCCGCAAGTTTAGCGGGATTGTCAATTTTGTTGTGCTGAATATGCATCTGCCATGCATCACACTAGGAAATTATGCACACACAAATATACTTTGAATTTCTCATCTCATCTCATTATCTGAAACCGCTTAATCCTATATAGGGTCACGGTGAAGCCGGAGCCTATCCCGGAAACATAGGGCGTAAGGCAGGAATACACCCGACGACGGGACGCCGGTCCATCGCCGGGCATTGCGGGACAATTTTAGTCTGCGAGCCAATCAACCTATCCAGGAGCATGCTTTTGGACTGTGGGAGGAAACCGGAGTACCCGGCGAAAACCCACGCGGACACGGGGAGAGCATGCAAACTCCACACAGAAAGGCACCGGAGCCGAGAGACTCGAACCCGGGACCTTCTTGCTGTGAGGCGTCAGCGCTAACCACTGCGCCACCGCGCCGCCCTACTTTGAATTTTTAACATAATAATGCCAATTATTTATCCAGCACTCTCCGAGTCTGAAAACGATTTTTTTTCGGAGGGTACTGAATGACGATATGTGGTCAATTCCAGAAATGAGAGTTTGGCATCACGTGGCAGGAAACCAGAGTTTCTGGAGGAAACCTGCACGTCTGAGAAAAGGTGACACTCGGTCCGGCCACACCATCTCGTGTCCACCTTGCTGCCCGCGTCCACAACACACTTGCTTGGCCCTGGCACTCACCCATCCAAGTGATAACCAGCCTCACCCTCCTCAGTCTCAATCTGATGACATCAGCTGATTTAAGGGTGATTTATTTGGAGGCACGTACACGGTTATGCCATCTACAGAGTCCCAACTACAGTCGTCTCTACCTAACATGCCCCTTATCAAAGAAGCTGTCGATTGTCGCCTTCTGTTAACTCTGTGATATCTATAACATTACAACAGGTTTTACCGTATCTGGCGATTATGCCGGTGTTAAGATTTTAACACCTGCATAAATGCCAGGCACTTATGCGGGTGTTAAGATCCCAAACAACATAATAGACACATTTTACAATGCGTCCAGTTTGTAGCTTTTGCAAACGCCATGCGTCCTGTTTGTGGCTTTTTTATATATGTATACTGGCAAAAAAGTACCCATAGTGTTAACAGCTCTGTGATATCTACTGAGCAACGTTTTATTAGACGCTCCTTGCAGTTGCATACAGTTTGCTTATTGTAACTTCATTGTCTTCCCTGGCTTCTGTTGCTAGTCTTTTTAATTACATTTTTACCTGCTCCGGTGGTAAGTACTCCTGGTCTTCTCTGGTTACCACTCTCTGTTCCTAACACAGATACCTATTTTCCCTGTGATGCATGTCCCAATATTTTAACTCTGCGTTTTGAAATGCGTTTGTTTGTAATTGCTGTACAAATCCAAATTGTATTGTTCCATATCAGCGCAACAAATGTGTTATCTCAAAGGCAGAAAATGCACACAATTGCAGTTATCTTTACAGACGCAGCAGATGAAATCAAATGACACTAAAACCCATTCCGCGGTTTACCTATAGCCTAATGTTAAGCATCACTGCTACGTATGATCACCTTAAAAGAGCACTTGTCAAGGGTGTAAATTTCGTTTCGGGGAGTTATAGATTCATTTCTCACATTATTTAAACATTTTAAAAATAACACAGGGGCGGCGCGGTGGCCCAGTGGTTAGCGCTGTCGCCTCAGAGCAAGAAGGTCCTGGGTTCGAATCTCTCGGCTCGGGTGCCTTTCTGTGTGGAGTTTGCATG
>JAZEWT010000015.1:11695163-11709240 GCA_036362905.1 Mordacia mordax | reverse complement strand
TAATTTTCCCAACCGTTTAAACCGACGTCACGCTGCAACACCCGAGCTTGGTCTCATTTACACCGGGGTTAGGTGTAACAGTGCCGGCGTGCCCCGTAACTCCGCACACAGAGGACGGGTGGGTCTCCCGACTCGGTGCGCATCATCACGCTGATGAAGAATGGCGCGTTTTGCGGCAACCTAAAGTTCTCAGAATATTTTTGTACGAATGAAAAATGTACTGCCTGATGGATAAAATGATTAAATAGAACCTTCAACCCCTGAACAATCTATGTATTGACTTTGTGCATGTAGCTTGCTTATTAACACGGCAAATAATTCTTCATCGCCAATATTGACTTCTTCTATAGGTAAAGCCATCAGTCTTTTTTGGCCTTTTACCAAAGAATATCTCAAAACAATTTATTATATTTGATAACCGTGACAATTACAAACCGTCAATTACCGCCTTGTTACTACCGGTTATGTCTTACTTATCTACTCACCTTTAGCTGCATTTATTTTCATAATATATTGCATTTTTCGTATTTAGAAGCCTTGCCTCCGCATTCTCCAACGAGTAATTATTACAAATTAACAGTTCCACATATGCATTTGTGGTTAAGCATTCCAACAGCGCCTTTGAATAATGATAATACACAATTTCATCTCATCTCATCTCATTGTCTGAAACCTCATCTCATCTCATTGTCTGAAACCGCTTAGTCCTATACAGGGTCACGGTGAAGTCAGAGCCTATCCCGGCATACACAGGGCGCAAGGCAAGGATATACCGACGACGGGACGCCAGTCCATCGCCGGGCCTTGCGGGACAATTTGAGTCTGCGAGCCAATAAACCTATCCAGGAGCATGCGTTTGGACTTTGGGAGGAAACCGGAGTACCCGGCGAAAACCCACGCGGACACGGGGAGAGCATGCAAACTCCACACAGAAAGGCACCCGAGCCGAGAGATTCGAACCCGGGACCTTCTTGCTGTGAGGCGACAGCGCTAACCACTGGGCCACCGTGTCGCCCAATTTCATATAAGCAATTTATTACGTGTCTGTCAACAGGGGGACAGTGAAGGCCACTGGCCACGAACGGTGATAGAGCGTTCCTCCCTCTCTCCTTCGCGACGTTTCGCTTTCCACGTTGGAGGCATCCTCAGGACGCCTAAGAATGCCTCCGAATGCTGGGAGGCAAAACGTCAGAAAGGAGGGGAGCGCTCGACATGGCTATCCCGAAAGAACAGCTTTGAAAAGCAATCATCCTGCGTCAGCGCAATGGCGGAGTCGTAGGCAAGGAGCAGAATGAGTGCGAGACGGTGGCAAATGTCACCAATTCGTGTGTTTGGGCGCTGGCTGAATTGTTACACTGCGCGACCGTGGGAGACCGTGGTGGCTTGGCGGTCGAGGGTTTAAATTAACAGTGGATTGAGCAAGGCTAAAGTTGATATATCATTTGCCCATCAGCCTATAACCCAGTGGAATTTGTTTTGAACACGAAAACGTTGGGCCGATCGTATTATGTTTGGTTCAGCGTCTCGAGTATTGCTACTTCATAGCGAGTTTTGCTATGAATTAGTGTAGAGCAAACAAGGGTGGCACGATTACCCAGCGAATGGAGATGCCGCCTCTCAAAGGTCTCGGTTCGATTCCCTGCTCGGGTGCCTTTTTGTGACGTTGGCATGCTCTCCCCGTGTACGCGTGAGTTTTTGTCAGGTACTCAAGTTTCCTCCCATAGTTCAGTGACATGCTGCCTCGGTTAACTGGCCTTATTAAATTTCCCCCCAGTGCCCTGCCATGGACTGGCGTCCCTTCCAAGTTATTTGCTTAGCTTTGCATCCTCTGTCTTCCAGGATCGACTCCAGCTCATCACTACCCTGTACAGGAGTCAGTGGGTACTGATAATGTATGGATGGATGTGAGGTACACACAGCTACTTGCCGTACCTCCAGCGTAGGACCGGCGGGTGAACGTGGTGGTGAGGATTCCATGGCTGTGTCTGGGCTTCTGCGATTCCCACTCTGGTGGAGACAACGTGGGGGGCAGGGGGGGGGCATTGTAGCAACTTTCTTTCAAGGTGTAAATCTGCCAGCCGCCTGAATGGGTTACACATAAAGTTGGGGGAGGGGGCTTTGTACTCTGTAGCCCGGGTGCAGGTTTTATTTTTATGAGCAAGCCGAGTAAAATCTGCCGAGCAACTGCTACCAACGAGTTTCTCACAGGTTTCACATTGAGGTGAAGCCCTGCAATTGTATCCTTTGGTCACTGCTGAAGTCCCCGTGGGCCGTACTGGGCCTGCTTTTCCATTCTGACCGGATGTTTTGGAAGAAGTGGGAGGGCTCACACTTTACTCCACAACACAGAAGCTGTTGATTGAGCAACAGTGGATGCAATTGGGGCGGCGCGGTGGCGCAGTGGTTAGCGCTGACGCCTCACAGCAAGAAGGTCCCGGGTTCGAGTCTCTCGGCTCCAGTGCCTTTCTGTGTGGAGTTTGCATGCTCTCCCCGTGTCCGCGTGGGTTTTCGCCGGGTACTCCGGTTTCCTCCCACAGTCCAAAAGCATGCTCCTGGATAGGTTGATTGGCTCGCAGACTAAAATTGTCCCGCAATGCCTGGCGATGGACCGGCGTCCCGTCGTCGGGTGTATTCCTGCCTTACGCCCTGTGTTTCCGGGATAGGCTCCGGCTCACCGTGACCCTATATAGGATTAAGCGGTTTCAGATAATGAGATGAGATGAGATGGATGCAATTGTACTGCAATGGGTGAACATGGCGGAGGTAGGAGGGGGTTAAACCTGCCCATTGGTTCAAAAGCCATGCAAGAAGATCGAACCAGGGGACCTCTGGATTGAAAATCTTAACGTGCCACACTGACAGCAACGCCCATGTTATAGGTATGTGTATGTAAATGTGAACAAACGCATTTGTGTTAAAATCATTTAGGACTTTGGTGAGTATTTGGTATTGTGAGATTCCATACCTTTTAAAATCACAGTTATTGTGAACAGGTCCAACGTGTTAAGTTTAAGTTTTTTTTATTTGTTACACGATAAACCTGTTTAGCCAGTTTGCCCAGCTATTTTACAAGGAAGATCGGTGATGCATAAGCATAACAACAACCAAAAAAAGACAAAAACATCAATATTGCAGAAAATGAATGCAGGCACCCTAAATAATATTGTACAACTTATAAACGAGTTTAAGCTATGGGTACTTTTGCCTGTGAACATATGTGAAAAATAGAAAAGGTTTTTAAAATTTATGGCAATTATACAGGTGGTAAGATCTTAAAACACCAAAACAGACACCTTTCACAAAGTGTATAGTTTGCAAAAGCCAGACATACTTGTGGCGAAATTGCAAATAAAATGCTTTAATACCCTGTGCATTGTCCTTTAAACTGATTGGCCTACACCAGACATGGCTTTTTTTTGAGCCTGATTGAAATTGTTAGCCAGATGTCGCGAAAAGGCAGTCAGCTCAGAAGAATGCAATATCAATGCTTTAGTAGCTCAGGTCGAGTAAACGTTGTACTTTTACAAAAGCACCCATAGCTTAATCAGGCTCAAAAGAAAGCCATATCTAGTGTAAGCCAATCAGTTTCAAGGACAATGCATATATTATCAAAGCTTTTTGTTTGCATATTTTGCCATAAGTACGTGTGGCTTTTGCAAACTATACACTTTGTGAATCGAGGGTTCAAGTTCTCAACTGGCCAGCAACAAAAATCATCATCATCGATGCCCGCTTAATCCTGTACAGGGTCGGGGGGTGGGGGCTGGAGCCCTTCCCGATAGACAGAGGGCGCAAGGCGGGGCTATACCAAACACGTGACGCAGCATATCGCAGGGTATTGGGGGCAATTTACTCAGCAAGACAATTAGCCAAGGCAGCAGCATGTCTTTGAACGGTGGGAGGAAACCGGAGCACCTGGCAAAAACCTACGTGGAGACAGAGAGAGAGAACCTGCAAACTTCACACAAACGGCACCCGAGCTGGGAATAGAACCCGGGGCCTTTTTGCTGTGGGGCAGCAGCGCTACTCACCACGCCACCTTAGCAGCAAACAGAATCATTGACGTTATAATATCTCATCTCATCTCATTGTCTGAAACCGCTTAGTCCTATACAGGGTCACGGTGAAGACGGAGCCTATCCCGGCAGACACAGGGCGCAAGGCAAGGATATCCCGACGATGGGACGCCAGTCCATCGCCGGGCACTGCGGGGGAATTGAGCCTGCGAGCCAATTAACCTATGCAGCAGCATGCTTTTTGGACTGTGGGAGGAAACCGGAGTGCCCGGTGAAAACCCACGCGGACACGGGGAGAGCATGCAAACTCCACACAGAAAGGCACCCGAGCCGGGAATAGAACCCGGGGCCTTTTGCTGTGAGGCAGCAGCGCTACTCACCACGCCACCGCGTTGTTGCGTCGCCCTTAGCAGCAAACAGAATCATTGACGTTATAATATATGAAATCTAACCCATTTATTGAATTGAGCAGAGTTGTGAGAACTTGGGTGAAGAGACGACGGGAGGAAATTGCAGAGTCGTGTAGTGAGACGGGAAAAAGTAACAAAAATAGTTTTGACCTCATATGACACCGCACAGTTTACATTTCCTGTCTTGCAGTGGCTCTGTTGAATTGAAAGTCACTTAGCATACAAAACTTTATTTGATATTTGAATAATCTACTTACATTTCTCTTTATATTTCTCCCACTTATATTTCTCCCACTTATATTTCTCCTGTGTGTAACAGCATGGTTTATTAATCCAAGTTATGTTTGTTATCTTCTTCATTTGGCACGTATATATATTTAAAATGGAATAATGTAGATCTATAATTTTGTGCTTAACCTCATCCAGAAACTCCAAACCTCACAGAAGTTTAACCGTTATCTCTTTCAGTCGGGTTTACATTGCTAAGGAGGGAGTTGATTTCAAGGGTACGGAAACAAATCGAACCAAACGTGTTTGACAGAGAGCAGAAGAAGACCAGCAGCGTATCAGAGTTGCCAGGTCCGAGTAGGATATAAACCAGAGGCTTTCGATGGACAAACCAAAACCCACGCGGTGCTTTACTGCAATTCTCCGCTCTGAGAATAAGCAGTCAATACATTCACAGTCTCTCTACGTGCAGTATATTTACTCTAATTAACTCACGAATTGCTCTCGAGAGACACAAATATATATAATCACCAGCTGATATACCATTAGCAAATTAGCAAATCCATGTCTGGTTAATGCTTAGTGGAGTATATCGGCACTTGCACTGACCTGTGGACGGTTAACGAGAAAGGGGAACCTTTCTCTTGGAAAAAAAATCTTTTAACTTGTGTTAATTTGACTATTAACGCAGAGCACGGCTTGCTTGGGTTTAACTAGCCAGCCTGCTCAGTTTTCTGGTATTGACATTTTCATGCATTTGTACAATAAAGCCAGATGTTTATATTTTTTTCTTAATATCTCTGAGACTTGCACATGGAGCAATAAAAATTTTCACATGTGGAAATTTTTAGTGCAGAAAATCTCTCCAAACATGTTGCGTGCAGTAATGTTGGTTGTAGAAATATATATATTCTTGAAACCTTGCTTGCTGGATTAGGTATAAAGAGTGTTTTTTCTCTCCACATTCATGTGGGTGGTAAGAACTTTAGCCAACCTGCTAGTTTGTATGCCAATGAGTATCCTTGAATTAACGTGAGTGACTTTATGTGCAATTGGTAATAAAATCTTAGAAGTCCCCTAAATCCCTCCCGTGTCGGTCTAGCATGTGGGTGCAACATGATGTCTTACGTTTCCCTCCATGAATTTGAACCATAGTTGCTCTTTCAGGATAGCCGTGTCGAGTGTCCTTTCTCCTTTGCGATGTTTCGCCTCCAGCGTTGGAGCCGAGAATGCCCGATGATAATGCCAACGTGGGTGGTGAAACATCGCGAAGGAGAAGGAACACTCGATGCGGCCTTCCCGAAGACACAGCTACGAAGAGAAATTCTCATACATCGAGCCGTGACAAACTATGTAATTGCAACTTGAATTAAGTTCCTAAAGTTGCAGAAGCTCCCGACACAAAGGGCAAAAACTTAGACATCGTGCCGAACAGCGAGCAGTACAACGTGAATTCTCTCCAGAGAAGCAGCACAGTGCAACAGGGAAAACGTTTTCACTTGTTATCAATACCCGTTTAATTCTGCACAGGCGCAAGGTGGGGAAATACCCAGGATGTGACGCCAGTACATCGCATCGCAGAGTACACTTTGGGGCAATTTACTCAGTAGGCCAATTAACATAGCTAGCAGCGTGTCTTTGGACGGTGGGAGGAAACCGGGGTACCCAGTGAAAACCAACGCAGGCACGGGGTGAACACGCAAACTCCATACAGAAAGGCGCCCCAGCTGGGTATCGGACATTCTTGCTGTGAGGCGACAGCGCTACTCACTGCCCCACCGTGGCGCGAATAGCTGCTCAGTAAAAAAAAACCCTATTATAATTGTAGTAGTGGGGGGCGCGGTGGCATAGTGAATAGCAGCATTTCTGTGTGGCGTTTGCATGTTGTCTCCCACGTGGGTTTTGGCTGGGTACTCCGGTTTCCTCCCACCGTCCAAAGATACGCTGCTGTCTAGGTCAACTGGTCTGCTGAATAAATTGCCACAAAAAACTGCCCCACGATGTACTGGCGTGACATCATGGATACAGCTCGCCTTGCGCCCTGTGACTGCTGGGATAGGCTCCGTCCCCCACGACCCTATAGACAGTATAGAGGATTTAGGTTAGATCACGTAAAACATGTTTGACGAGAAACATTTTTTACGTGACCTAATCCCTTAAAAATGGAATTCATTAATCAGATTATAGCAGTTTACAGATTCGCATAAATACACGCTCATGCCACTAGGCTTCCACCAATATCATCCTCAGGCCTTGCTACATTGACTGCCAATTCCGCAGAATTCTTATATCGACTGAAACGGAGGGCAATTAAACACTGCACTCATGTTTTGATGGGAAAACGTGGAATGTGTCAAATCGGATTCGTGTCAAATCGCGTTGCACTCGCGTATGAAAAACGTGTATCGTTGATTCTACTCGTCAGCGATCAGTTTCTAATCTCGATTTTAATAAAAACCCACGAGGCACAAGACACTGGACACAATTGAGACCCAGATATAATACACCTCCACTAATGTGGTGTCATTCACCATAATGGCGCAATGCATTTTTGCTCAAATCAGCGTTAGTTTACATTGATTTCAGTCCACACAGCAGTTGTACGTTGTTAAGATCGACTCATATATAGATATCCCATTTTACTTAATTCTACTTTTAAACAATCATTTTGGCCTTGTATACATCCCCCCCCCGCGAACTTTGATGCTTTTGCAAGCTCATTATAGAAAAAGGAAAGAGAGAATAAAAAAACATGTTTTTTTTTATCATTGCACAACTCATTAAACACGAGAGAAAATTTGTACACAATGTAAATGCTCGTTTCTGTTTCGCAGTCCTGTCGCCCAAAGTGCAGAGTTTTCCCAGTAGAGTTAATTAAAGTTGACTGATTGCATGAAACGAGGGCCGAGTTACACAACTAGACGCGCAATCTGACAACAAAATCCATACTCGCACCACGCTGCTGTCCCAAAGACGGCAACTAAGAAGAGAAAACTTCTCCCTCTCCTCTACCCCTGTTTCCGTTAGGGCCACGGCGAGAAGATTGCAGACTGGAGCTGACCGGAAAGATGACCCTTGGGGTCATGGGGGTCACGCTCACTCCCATGATGCTCTTTGCCTCAGAGAATACTGATGTTGATAAATTTAGGGGGTTTTTTTGTTTACACCCATGGGCCTTCTGGGTTTAATACAAGTGTAGCTTTTGTCAATTTGCCCTCGTATCAATTGTGAATCTACTGAATTGTGTTTCACATGTGTTTGTGGTGTATTTTAAAATGCGTTCTCATCCTTGTGAAGTCACTTTTATCCTCTCGTCATTCGTTTTCATGACAACGTTTTTAATGCTTTGGTTTGTTGTATTGTTATCTTGCATTGTGCTCTGCGATCCTTGCTCAGATCGTTGCAACTAACTTTACATTTACGTAGAATTTCGCCAGTGTCTTATCCCAGCATTTGTTTGTGTTCGTAGATATTTGAAGTTGTATTCCAGCCAAATGTATCTATTTGTCTCTACCGTGAAATCCTATAAATCATTACAGTAATATAACGAGTGTGTTAAATAACAATGACGCTTTCGTTACCGGAAATTGTTTCGCAATAATAACTCTAACAAACGGATTTACACTTGCCTCGAAAGTGTAAATATGAGTGCACGGCCATATGTCTCGATGTGCAGTCCCAGGATTAGAAAATGGAAACCGTTTACTGTTTACGTTTTATTGTTTAGGTTAAACCGTCCTGGGCCAGCACAGCTCGTCGGCGCAGTGAGTAGCCCTGCTGCCTCACGGCAAAAAGTACCCGGGTTCGGTTCCCGGCTCGGGTGCCTTTCTGTGTGGAGTTCGTGAGCTCTCTCCGTGTTTGTGTACTCCAGTTTCCTTCCACCGTGCAAAGACACGTTGATGTCTAAGTTAATAGGCCCGTTGAGTAAATTGCCCCAAATAGGGGGCTCTGCGATGTATTGGCGTCACATCCTGGATATAGCCCTGTCTTGCACCCTCTGTCTGCCAGGATAGGTTTCGGCCCCCCGCGATTCTGCATAGGATTAAGCGGGTACAGATAACTGACCGCCCTGGGCCACTGACCCGTAAATTTATCTCAAATACCCGTTGAACCAATTGATATAATTTTAATTGATGTCACTTAGTTTATTCAAGTTAAAAATGCTTCAATGTAATTGTAATATTGCATAGTAACACAGCAGTGTAGTGCATTTTAATATGAAAGCACTGAGCGCCTTTTGTCAGAACTGTGACTGTATTTACCAACGTGAAGTCTGCTCGTTATATTGAAAGGGTTTTGAGTTTCCTCCAGCTTAGACCTTTCCACCAGCAGTGGCGTGAGGTAGCAATTACAGGGCTGTGCCTTTAGCTTTTAAACATGTGATTTCACAGACAACTTGATTACATCTACTTTTGTTATTATTTCAGCTTGGATTATATTATTTTTATGATGTGACAAAAAAGTGTTTGTGTTGTGAAGGAGACTTCACATAATATAAACAACAGCAGTGAGATAGCGATGTATTATTTATTATTGCATTATACAATGAAAAAGAAAATTAACACACTCGTTAATAATACTGTCCTAAACGAAAGAGAATATATAATGTGACGTTTCGAGCAATTCTCATCTCATTATCTGAAACCGCTTAATCCTATATAGGGTCACGGTGAAGCCGGAGCCTATCCCGGAAACATAGGGCGTAAGGCAGGAATACACCCGACGACGGGACGCCGGTCCATCGCCGGGCATTGCGGGACAATTTTAGTCTGCGAGCCAATCAACCTATCCAGGAGCATGCTTTTGGACTGTGGGAGGAAACCGGAGTACCCGGCGAAAACCCACGCGGACACGGGGAGAGCATGCAAACTCCACACAGAAAGGCAATTGCCCTTCTTGTATCACAATGCATTGCAGGTTATCCCTGCTGCGTGTAGGGTAGGAATTCCACCGCAATGGGAATGACAGAAACTGCTCTCATACCTTTAAAACAACTCACTCTATGCACAGCGAATGGAATGTCCACAAGAACTTTTGCCCTGCAGGGCTAGGCAACACTGCCATCAACTGGACAATCGTGGCTAAAACATATGTGCAATGATACAGCATCATCTCATTGTCAGAATCGCTTGATCCTGTACAGGGTCGCGGTGAGCCAGAGCCTATCCCGGCAGACACAGGGCGCAAGGCAGGGACATACCCACGATGGGACGCCAGTCCATCACCGGGCACTGCGGGCAATTTAGTGTACAAGCCAATTAACCTATGCAGCCGCATGTTTTTTGGACTGTGGGAGGAAACCGGAGTCCCCGGCGAAAACCCACGCGGACACGGGGAGAACATTCAAACTAATGATTGCTTCGAAAAGCTGCTCTCTCGGGACATCCGCGTCGATCGCTCCCTCTCTCTTCTCCTCGCCACGTTTCGCCTCACACGTTAGAGGCATCTTCAGGCGCAGTATATGTGTGTAGTGCCTGTCGCTCATATATATTTGTGGGTACTATGTATGTGTCTTAGACAGCCCTCTGCTAAGACAAACATCACCTCTCCGCCGCTCAACCCTGCTTAGTTTACGAGATCGCATGAGCATTCAGGGTGATCTATGTGGCAGTCGGGGTGTCATTCCACCTTCTGGTTCCACTTATTCGTTCTTTTTGTCACTTGCTGAGCTTTGTTGATTAATATTAATTATTTCATTTCGTTGATCCATTCTATTGTTGTTGTTGACATGCCGTTTTTTTTGTGACCCTCGGGTGAAAGGCACTGCAGCAGTGTAAAATATTCTTATTATTATTCATTCAGTGTTCGTATCGGCTGGTCGTGGTCACGTAGCAACTCTGCAGGCGATCTCACCAACCAGCTGAAGGCGCTATGGGTACTTTTTTGCCAGTATACATATATAAGATTACAACAAGTTTTACCGTATCTGGCGATTATGCAGGTGTTAAGATCTTAACACCTGTATAATCGCCAGGCAATTATGCAGGTGTTAAGATCTCAAACACCAAAATAGACACATTTTGCAATGCGTCCAGTTTGCAAAAGCCACACGTACTAGTGGCAAAGTATGCAAACAGGTAGCTTTGATAACCTATGCATTGTCCTTCAACTGACCGACCTTCACCTGGCAGTGGCTTTCTTTTGAGCCTATTTGCCGGTGTCAGTCGCTGCCAAAAGGCAGTCAGCGCAGGACAATGCAGTATCAATGCTTTATAGCTTAGGTGGGGCTGTTAACGCTATGGGTACTTTTTTGCCAGTATACAAATATAAGATTACAACAGGTTTTACCGTAAAACCTGTTGTATTCAGCTGCGGGCTGCTCTCTCGACTGGGAGCTGATCGCATTATCGCCATCTAGCGGTGCTTGTGGGAAACCACTCTGGCCTCGGCGGCATAAGGCCTCGTAAAGGTCAGTTTGTTCAATGTCAGTCGGTGTACTCAATCAAAATCATGTGGGTGGTTGTTGACAAGGCTGAAGGCTTCTGCGATATAAATGTCAGTCTCACGGTATAAGACCTTGCATACGTTCAGCATACATGGTCGACTGTTTGCTTTTTAGGTTGAAGAGTTTCATTTGTTATTCTAATGCGCCACTTGTAATAATAATAGTTGCACTTCTAGAGCGCTTTTCACCCGAGGGTCACAAAGCGCTGCCCAGAGATGTGGAGAGAACGGCATGTCAACAACAACAACATTAGAGCAGTTAAATTCAAAGTGAAATAATGGATATAATTTAGAGGACATAAAATAAGCAATAAAAATAATTATTCAACAACCTACGGAGGGAATAAGTGTTCCTTAGCAGGTGCATATGATATGAATCAGTGCACGTCACTTAAAGTTATTCCCTGGTTACATTTTAAACTGCAGATTAATATCAGCCGGAGTTAACCGGGGCTGAACCTAAAAAATATATAATCCCTGATTTTAAGCGCAGTGGGTCACGCTTCATACCTGTCGCTGAACACTTGTGTCTTCCAACTTTTCCAAGGTCTCCTTCAGTTGGGCTTCGAGCCGTGAAATGTACTCCTCACTCTCGCGGGTGTTCCGCTCCAACGTGGCTTTATGAATTTCCAACTCATTGGTTTTCTTTTCAACTTGCTTCTGTTGACAACAGTAAAATTCACTCAGCACGGAGTGTACGGGCAGGGTTGACACCTGAGCAAGCGGCTGCGCAACCAAACTGCTGGGCAGGTCGCGCTTCCAGAGCCGAGTTGATAAATTATGAGCATCCAATTGCTCAACCGCATGCAACTGCTTGCAACTGCTTGTTGAGACATCCGCTTACAAGTGATTTTGTTGCACCCAACCAAAGTTGTGAAACTGGGTTCTGAAAAAAATTTAATTCGAAGACTTTCATGACCAATGTTATCCGTCAAAATACATTTTTATTGGGTTAGGTCACGCAAAAAAATGTGTCGTAAACTCTCCACCGCCCGACAGACAATTAGTAAGGTTTTGTCAAGTGAACACAACGTGTTAATTCTTCACTATCTCAGCACACAAAGAAATACATTGCATTTCATTGTAAATGCTTTGGGTTTGCTCTCCATTGCACGGGTGGCTGTGATGGGTGGTGCACGGTTTACGACACAATTTTGAGGCTAATCCATATACACTAGTGTCGTGCTGTGGGATCCAGCTAAGATGAGACTATGTTGCCTTTAGAAAATAATCGTCTCACGTTTGTCCGTGTCAGTTGATCCTTGAGTTGTCGACACTCTGAATTCTTGAGGCTATTTTGCTTCTGGAGTTCCTTGATGTTGTCATCTTTTAGCTTGAGGTCTGTTCCGGGGTTTAACAAAGCGCAGTTTAATACGCTCAACGCATTTTTGAAAGAAAGCCTCGTGTAAATCATTCGGACACATTTGGCATTTTATTGAAAGTGCGGTTTGTGACGATACAAATAAAAGCCAGATAAAATCGCGTTGAAGTGTTTTTTGAAAAAGTGAACTTGATAAGAAAATGAACACACAAATGTGCTTCATGTTATAGAACGTGGGTCATAAACATGGGCACTGACAAAGAAAATTAAAATCTCAAAAGTGGACGATAAACCGTGCAGAGGTGCGTGCTTGGAATTACAGTGAGACACAGGATGGGAAAGCATGGACCAGAGAACATAGATATCTCATCTTATCTCATTGTCAGAAACCGCTTAGTCCTGTACAGGGTCGCGGTGAGCCGGAGCCTATTCCGCAGACACAGTGCGCAAGGCAGGGATATACCCACGATAGACGCCAGTCTATCACCGGGCACTGCGGGCAATTTTAGTCTGCAGGCCAATTAACCTGTGCAGCAGCACGTTTTTTGGACTGTGGCATGAAACCGGAGTTCTCGGCGAAAACCCACGTGGACACGGGGAGAACATGCAATCCCGAGCCGAGATTCGAACCCGGGACCTTGTTGCTATGAGGCGACAGCGCTACCCACTGGGCCACCGTGCCGCCCAGAACACAGACATGTAAATTATAATAATAAAAAATATTTTTTTGACGCGCACATGTTGATTACATTACGAAGATATTCATTCAAAGAAAAAACGATTAAGAGACGCGAGGAAACCACAGAGGGTCAAGAAGGCCGCCACGCAGTTAGCCGGCGCCAACATTTACCAGACATTGCGTCCTATGTATTTAATCGCCCTGGATAAAGGCGTCTGCTAAATAATAATAAGCATGTTATTGGTCAATTCATTAATAAGAATTTGTATAGTTGTTGGAGGAAACCGGAGGAAATCCACGCAGAGCAGGGGGAGAACACACAAACTCCACATAGAAAGGCGCATGAGGTGGGAACCGAACCGGCTTAGGCAAAACATTCTTTCTGTGGTGTGCAGATGGTATCACTGCGCAATCCTGTTAACAAAGTTAAGAGGGCTTGGATATGGGCCCTTGGCAAGTCTCTAGAAAGGAGGATGGCTTGTAGTCAAGACTAACAATGGACTGCCACTCCATTGGTACTCCACCGGTGAGATGGAGTGATGACATAAGCTCGTGCACAAATATTACGAAGATTGTTGCATTGAACGGCTTTGAGATTTGCAAAGCTTAGCCAACCTAAGAGATAGTGGCTTATGGTGATGATGCAACGCAATGTGACCCGAATCGCTTTTCAGAGTACCTGTGAGTGTTAATTGCAGTTTATCTGCGAGAAGCTCAATTTTCGCCTTCGTTTCCTTGAGGGATTTTTCAAGCTTAGATCTGCCTCTGAGCAAAAACACACATACCCAAAATTCAGCATTTCATACCCAGTGTTTACCATTTGTGTTCATACTTGAAACCAATTTAGCATTGGCACAGAACAGCAACAACAGCCGCCATATGGCACTAACTGGTGGTGACTTCACGACAGCACTTGTGCCAAGCTAGGTGCGCAGGTGTTTTGGGATAAGTGACAGATTACTGGCAGATGCACCACCTG
>JAZEWT010000015.1:11659811-11689740 GCA_036362905.1 Mordacia mordax | reverse complement strand
CCGTGACCCTATATAGGATTAAGCGGTTTCAGATAATGAGATGAGATGAGATGATTGTACCTTGCTGAGCTGGGAGAGCAGCTCTTGGCGAGAGCCACACTTTTCCTGATAGCCCACGATGAACACCATCGTGTCCTGCTGGTGTTGTCGCCTCTGAGTGGCGCTAGTCAGAAAGGATTCTAACTGTGCCTGAAAATGAAACACCAAGATTAACCACCGGTATTTGATTTAGAGCATCACCTGAGAATCACAATGCCAGAAAACAACAAATACTGCACGTGTACCCAGGGGTGAAAGTAGCTTATATTTCCTACTATTACGGTACAGTACCGCATGCTTTGGCCGCTTTCTTACCGGTACATCGCACCGGACTGGCTTACTTTCACCTCTGGGCGTACTTGTTTTCTCCCACGGTAGGCGTTGTGTGTGTTCTGTGTGCTCACCAAACTCTCAAAACACTCCATATTTGCCCTTTTCAAAGAATCCACGACAGCACGGTTTCCCAATTCAAAGGCCTCCATCGTCTGTTGTAATAGAACAAACAAAGCTATTTAACTGATCCATAGAAATGCATTAACATTAAAGACGGTATGATAAAAGAGGAACGGTATACAAATATGAATTAAAATTCCTAATGACCTTACCGACGGTCCCGGGTTCGAATCCTTTATATGGGCACATTTTTTTGCACATTAAGACCTGTATGACTTATTTCAGCTCTACTTGCCACGTATGGCGAACTCGTCTAAATTTTCAAAGCGCCAGCAATATTCTCGCAAGGACATCAGGAACAAAAAAATCTAGATTCATACAGTAACGTTGGTGGAAAATGTCATCGACAAGAGACGTCAGAAGAACGTATTACACGCTTGGAACAGGATCGACCATACGACAGGTACTGTACGAGTATACTTAAGCCTTATTCAGCAATTTCATATCAAAATATGCAAAACCACGACCGCGAGTTCAAAGGACAAAAAAATTAAGATTTCCCATGTAGCCTTAAAACACTGTCGGATCAAATGCCATTCGCGAGTACCTATGAAGGTTGACACAGCATGCGAGGGGGTGGATAGGCCAGCACCACGCCCGGCCGCCTTTGTCTTCCTAGTGCTATGTTTACACACCGCACTAGGTACAAATTTTAGACTAAATTGATGTCGGGGATTGCCAGGACCCGTTCAGAAAATCTTGACTGGTGTTGACTGTGAGCGTCAATCAAACTCGGGTGACTAGGTTTGTAGTCCAGCGCGCTAACCAGAGAGCTCCCGCTGGTTGAAAACACACAAGCAAAGAATGAGTAGAGTACTCACATAATCTACTCGTTTCCTTATCTTCTCCAGCTCCTGCTGCGTTTGCTCCGCATGACGTGCGAGTCTTGACAGGGCCATTCTTTCCATTGCCGCGTGCACCTCATCCCCCTGCTCTGGAGGAGCCGTGCCTGCAGAGACCACCCCTGCCGCTAACGGCGACTCGCACTTCATATCAGACGATCGTCCACGTCTGCTTCCCGTTTCGCTCAAGACGGAGGAGGAACTCAATGCGGGGACTCCATGATGCCCTTGACTCTGAACGGAGCGGGACCCAGGGCTTCTCATTGCAGCCCTATCATAAGCAACCTTGCTGATCGATTAATAAGATAGCTTACCACTATCTCTAAGCATTAACCGATGACATGAGAAATTACATTTTGATGTCGGATACTATGGGAAAGTTAAAATAACGCCATTTGAGGCAAAATCGTGAACAAATGAAAAGGGCACACACTCTGTGGGGTATAGTCTAATTGTGAAGGCTAAGAAACCCGTGTGGAGAGGTCTGGCCCGTGGTGCTTACATGTGCCACTCGTGCAAATTGCATGCAGCTACTGCCCTACGTCACAACTCCTTCACTCGAGCTGTGGTTGTCGTGGTGAAATCTCTGCCTTTATCAAAACACAGGCCACTGAAGAAAAAAAAGAGTATGTGGACCAGCCGCTTGTGTGTGGTTGGATAAATTGCAGGTAATTCCAACCTCGTGGAAGACGTTTGGTCATTGTGGAAGAGTAGGTCAAAATAACCTCTAGAAGTTATCTACAGGGGCGGCGCGGTGGCCCAGTGGTTAGCGCTGACGCCTCACAGCAAGAAGGTCCCGGGTTCGAATCTCTCGGCTCGGGTGCCTTTCTGTGTGGAGTTTGCATGCTCTCCCCGTGTCCGCGTGGGTTTTCGCCGGGTACTCCGGTTTCCTCCCACAGTCCAAAAGCATGCTCCTGGATAGGTTGATTGGCTCGCAGACTAAAATTGTCCCGCAATGCCCGGCGATGGACCGGCGTCCCGTCGTCGGGTGTATTCCTGCCTTACGCCCTGTGTTTCCGGGATAGGCTCCGGCTCACCGTGACCCTATATAGGATTAAGCGGTTTCAGATAATGAGATAGATGAGAAGTTATCTTCAGCTCCCTCCAGCAGAGGCCCTTTCACCAGCAGTGATGTGAGCAAGTAATTATAGGGCTTACATGTGACTATTAATCCAAGCGGAAAACATCGAAAGTGAAGCACATTTTATAATGAGGTAGTCATGTAACAATATCACGAGATGAGAAACGATAGCGATGGCAGAAATCTAGACAAAGATATAGATGTTGTTAGATGAGAGTTGCACACATATGATTGGTTATATATATTTGATGTCACTTGGAGTTTTGTGTTCATAACATTTCTAACATAGAGCTATTTGGGCCATCCATTTTTTCATGTATCTGTGGCCTGAAGCTGTTTGGGGTACTAAGCCTGTGCTTAGTTTTATGCTGGTGGGGAGAATGGGATTTTATAAGCAGTAAATCTCCCTCATCATCTTGTGTGTGCTTTGTAACAGACGGGCTGCTGGCGTATACACATTTCCACATGCTAATGTGTTGTGCTGAATGTGAACTTGTGAATAACAGTCAGGAAAACCCAATCAAACTGAGGTCAATATGTTAAATCATAGACGATGTGAAGTTGCAGACCAATTGAAAGTGTTGGAGGGTTTACGTAGTCATTGGTAACGGAGTTGAGACAAATAAGTGTGCAAACTTGAGAATCCGTTTGATTTCATTAGTGGTTGCCAGGATTGAAACTTAGGATCTCTAATAATACTGGTCTATTACTAACCCAAGACACCCGGCCATAATATAGAGTACAACATTTACTCACATTTTCACTACGACAGTGTCAGGCTTAGAAGATGCCCATTAGAGCAGGAATTTCTTTGACTTTTTGAGATACATTATGGTTCTAACTATCGCATTCCATCATTACCGCACAAACACACAGGTTGTTATAAACACGTTTATTAGAATATCATAGAGATGTTATGTAGAAATTTTCAACATACACATGTTATGCATGAAATGTATTTTTGGAATCGGTCACGTAAAAATGTGTCGTAAACGGACTCAATCCGACACAGGCAATCAGTAAGGTTGTCACGTGAACAGAATGTGTCAATTCTTTATTATCTCAGAACACCGGTTCATTGGAGAGCAACCCAACAACATTTAGAATGAAATACGCTTCGTTAATAATTGCAATCTGCGTCACCAGGTAACTCGAACCAAAATGGGATGAGTGGCTCCACAGGTGTCTTCCGGTTTTTATGGGTGTTTTTATATAGGGAGGTTGTGTGTGCCCACTTGTGCAATGATCCAGAGGGGGCAAATATAAGTATGAATTATAAGACGTTATGTTATTAGTTAGGAGAGTCAGATTTATACAGGTGTTACAAGTTAAGTAAGTCAGATTTATACAATAAGCCGAGATTATCAATTACTTTCATTCAGTGTTATTAAACTGGGGTATGTTACTATTTAGCTCTTCAGGTTATTACTGAATAATGCGTTTCCAAGCTGCATTTATTCCATAGCTATCAGAATGGTAAACTTATTTTTTATTTTTCTCAATTTCGAGACTCTCGGATTAATCACGACCAGTAATGATTAGTTTTACACAGAATATCATCGTTGTTAAAATCAATAACATGACCTTGTTTGCAGACATGTTCTGCAATGGCCGATAGCTGTATTTGTGAGTTTTTAATGGTTTTTTGATGTTCCCTGAGACGTATGCTAATATTCATGCCAGTCTGACCAACATAACATTGTCCACACGAACAGGTAATGCGATAAACACCCTGTGGAGAATTTTGGTAGTTTATCTTCGGTGCTAGTTAAAAGTCTTTCTATTTTTCGTTCTGTGCTAAGTTTTTTTTTTAGAATTCTAGATAATTTATAAATTACTCCGCAACGTATCATAGTATTCAATGTCACCCATCGATGAACTGTCGGGTGAGGTGGGTTTACAATACGTATTTTTTACGTGACCTAACCCAAAAATATGATTTTATGGATACCATTGGTTACAAAATCCTTCGTGAAAAAAATACACATGTGATGATTTCCTTAATTATTATATATCAATTGCCACATTCAATGAGTAACGTACGATACCTTATTGGAAGTGCACAGTAATTACAGAATAATAGTTACTCTGCCCTAGTTGCATATGTATTCAAAGTCATTACATATATTTTGGTGAAATAATTCTCTTAAAAAGTGCTTAGAATACACGTTAATAAATGTCATCAGCCATGACATATCAACTGCTGGATGAACGTCTCTCCAACTGCCACCACCACCCATGGTCTCGTGACTCAACAATCCATCTTGTGTTGCATACAAGCAGATTGAAGCTCTCCACCTCTGTGGCTGATGTGCTTTTGGCATGTTTCTTCGTTTGGCTGCTAATTTGTTGTTAGTCGTGACCATCATTCATTCTAGTGATGTATCCTGTCCAAACTGACTAGTTTTCAATAACAGGAAACTAGAAAATGTTCAACATGTGTTCAATATCCTGCCTATAATTGAATGTGTGCCTTCATGCATCTTCAGCGCGTGTTTTCTTTAACAAAATCCATGTTTCTGACCCATATGTATCGTTCACTGGTACAACACCTTTTGTCTTTAGGCACAAAATAGAAATTGCAAAGGGTGTACTACAAAGTTCCACTCTAGGCCCATTACTATTCTCTATATTAATCCATGACCTAAGCACCTCACTTGCTCTCTCCGATATCAATATGATTGCAGATGACACTACACTGCTAGTCGCTGGAGATTCCCTAGAAGATGTCATTCGTAATCTAAAATCCAATTTCAATATCCTAAAAAAAACAGCTTCTCTAACTCAAATTAGTCTTTATTGCCAATGTAATTATTTTTTTTTTCTCAAAAACCCCCCAACATCCAAGTGTACACTTAATTTATAAATACTATTATAGATTATTGCAAAATTATCTATCAAGACATCTAATGCTCTTTGAAATAAACTTAACCCATTATATCATTTGTTCTTAGATTAACTTTGGATGCCTAAAAAAAAAACACAATTATGAATTGCATCTTCGATCAGGATAAAATTCTCTTATCATAAAAATATTAGCTGGGCCTTCTTCATACTTACGGTCCTACTTAACAAGTCGGCAAAAAAACAGTGGATGAATTTGTTGTGTACACATACGAACAAGCTTGATCTCTGAAGCTTAACCTACTGTTTACCTAATGTTCCTCTATATGCCTAAAAATTGCAGGAAAAGGCGACTGTGACAGCTGCCCCTTACTTTTGGAACAATGTTGTCACGAGCTTCAGGCTGCAATCACTAACATTGTTGAGTTACCTTAGATGCCAATTAGCATCACATTTTCGGCCAAGGTGCGATTGGAAAAAATAGCTCATGTAATAATAATATTTGCACTTTGAGAGTGCTTTTTAATCGAAGGTCACAAAGCGCTGCATTAGAGCTGTGGAGAGAACGGCATGTCAACAACAACACTATCAGAGTAGACCAATTAAAGTAATATAATGGCTAAAAATAAATGAAGGACGTAAATTAATAGACAAAATAAATGTTAAATAAATAAAGGAAGAAATAAGTATTCCTGAGCAGGCACATGTCAACAGCGAGCCATCATCCAAGCACAACAATGAGCAGCATCAATAGTCCAGGCCAGAGGACTTCAATGCCTAAAGAAAAAAGTGAGTCTTGAGACGGGATTTGAAGATGCCCAGGGACTCAGCTGACCGAATTTCTAATGGAAGGGCGTTCCTGAGTCTGGGAGCAGTGCACGAAAAGGTTCGATGACCCATCAAACGAAGGTATGATCTGGGCACATGCAGCAAGCCAGTATTGGAGGATCGCAGTTGTGTTGAGGAGGGTGCCTGAAGTGTCATAGATGTATGTCGGAGCAGCGCCAGTGAGAGCCTTGTAAGTGAGAAGGAGGATATTGAATTCAATCCACAAGCATTGGGGATATGTGATCGTGGATAGGTGTGCGGGTGTGGACTCTAGCAGCTGCATTCTGCACACATTGGAGACGATTGATCAGGTATGCAAGGATGCCAGGGAGTAGTGCATTGCAATAATTAATTCCTGAAGAGATTAAGTGTATTAGCTTCTCAGCATCGGAGGGTGACAGGATGTTGTGGAGTCTGGCCATTTTGTTGAAATGGAAATAGGCTACCTTCATCACCTTGTTGATGTGTCTCGAAGGTGAGTGAAGAATCATTAATCACTCCGAGACTCTGGATTGCCTTAGCAATTTTGATGGTCTGATTGTTAAGCATCAAATGGATGGTTTCAGCCTTGGATAATTGGTACGGGGTACCGACAAGCAAAACTTATGTTTTGTCACCATTTAGTTTTAGGAAATTTGTATTGAGCCACGCTTTCACAGTTGACAGTCAGGACGACATGCAAAGACTAGACACATTGATGGATGGCTTTGCATGGATATAGATTTGCATGTCATCGGCATAGCAATGGTAGCTGAGATTAAGGCTGTGCAGGATATGGCCAAGTGGTTTATGTCGATGCTGAAAAAGAATGGGCTGAGGACTGAACCCTGAGGAACTTCAGACAAAACAGCATCAATCTCTGAGTTATATTCTCCGAGGCTGACGAACTGCTTCTGGTCGAAGAGGTGGGAGCTCAGTCAGTACAGGGAACAGCCAAAGACCCCTTTACTTCCAGTCACTTCAGTAAGGTAGGGTGGTTAACGATATCAACGGCTACGCTCAGGTCCAAAAGGACAAGAATACTTGGTAAGTCTTCATCAGAAGGACAAGAAGGTCATTTAACTACTTTGACCAGAACACTTTCAGTAAAATGGCCAGATCAGAACCCAGCTTGGAAGGGATCGAGGTAATTGTTGAGGACGAGTTTCTGGAGTTGCATGGCTACTGCATGTTCAAGGGACCTTAGAGAGGAAATGGCAAATTGGAGATCAGTTTATAATTATCAGGGACGTGTGCATTCAGCTTGAGGTTCCAGAGTTTAACAAGAGACTCGGGGGATGGTGTTCTGCCAGAAACACAGAATGATTTGATTGGATTCAAAACACTAGAATGCATGATAGGAGCTGTTGTAAGTTTCGACTGTTGCATCAGAGGCAGAGTGAGCCGAGGCAGAGAGTGATGAACTGTTTATTGCAGCGGTGAATAAGTCTGGAGTGATGAAATTAAGATTTCGTAATTGGATTTGTTGCTTAGTGATAGAAACAGGTGGTGGTACATGAAGATCAAACCATACAGTGGAGTGATCACGTGTTGCATGAAGCCAATTGAGTTAAGAATGGCCATGAGATCCCTTGCAAGGGTCTCTTTGGAGCGTCAACATGGATGTTGAAATCGTCAAGCATTAGGATTCTCTCAGAACTAGAGCACACCTTAGAAAGCAACTGACAGTTCATTGACAAAAGAAATGGAGACTCCAGGTAGGTGGTAGAGCAGCATCAACTTCACAGGTTGAGCTGACCTCCAATCCAGAGATATATGCTCGAATGAATGGAACGTCGGTGACAGAATCATACGCATGTCAGTAGTAACATGGTAGAGAACCGCAAGACCACCGCCGTGGTAATGGGAACGAGCCTTCTGATGGATGCAAAGTTTCACGGTTGAGCCTGATTCAATGTCAGAAAATCATCTTGATGGTGCCAGGTCTCTGTTAGCAGTATCATATTATCGTCCAAGATCATCTCAGCAATGAGTGGGGCTTTTTCAGTTTTTAGAGAGAGCAAATTGAGCAGGGCAAAGTAGGTTTGATTTGCAGGCAATGTGCATGTTGGAGAGACACTGACCAGTGGTATTGTCCACAAGCTACGCTGAGCTGCAAAATGCCTAATTTGTTGCTTCCTCGGCAACCGATACTCAGAGTGTAATACAGGAATGGGGGTAGGGAAATTAGTCCTGGGCAGGTTAATGAGCGTTTTGTATCCAGCACCCCAATGGATTTAACGAGGGCAATGAAATATCACCAGCTAACGGCAAATGGCAAGAAGGTTGGGGATAGGGGGAAGTAATTCAGGGCAGAGGCTCAGGAGAGTCATGCATGTGTAGGTATACATGATTGAAATTCTGATGTGGTGAATGGATAATAGATGGGTACTTAAGTAGTAAGGTAACATCAGCTAGTGTCAGTCAGCATCTAAACCCGTTCAATCCCGCACAGGGCTGCGAGGGGCCGGAGCCCACCCCAGCAGACACAGAGCACAAAGTGGGGCCACACCCAGAATGCGGCGCCAGCACATCACAGGGCACCTACCAGGGGAGAAATTTGCTCAGCAGGCCAACCAACCCGGACCCACGTGAACTCCGTACAGAAAGGTACGAAAACCAGGAGCCGAACCCGGGACCCTCTCTCTGCAAGGCAGCAGCACTGCCCACCGCGTCTCCCTCGTCGCCATGAGTAAATGGAATGATTAATTCACGACAGATGGTGAATGATGGTGAGGAGAGGCTTAGTGAGAAGAATGGTGATAGTTAAGTGATTGTGGTGAGAAGTGATGAGAGTGGTAAGAGGTAAGGAGGAGGATGCGAAGTGAGATGCAGAGGATAGTTAAATGTGATCAGGAGATGCTTGAAGATGTCAGAATGTGTTGTGAAAATGTGAAGAAGGTGAGAAGATGACGATATGAATGAAAAGGTGAATAAGGTGAGATACGGTGGTGTGGTAAATGAGGTGAGCAGTTAGCTAAGACAGACGAAGGTGACAGTGCAGAGAACCGGCAAAGTGGGGGAGGGAAGATGTAGTGGATGAGGGTAAGAAGATAACACGATAAGGAAGGTTGTGAGGGGAGAGCAAGGTCAGGAAAGTGAGGGTGAACGTGGAGGTGAGCTATGCGGTGAGTGCAGTGCCGGTACTGGTATGATGATGGCGACTATTGCTGCTAGTTGAGGCAAAGGCTTCACTTTCTCAGTTTGTCGCATAGGCTTCGAGAGTTGAGACATCTCATCTCTCATCTCATCTCATTATCTGAAACCGCTTAATCCTATATAGGGTCACGGTGAGCCGGAGCCTCACGGAAACACAGGGCGTAAGGCAGGAATACACCCGACGACGGGACGCCAGTCCATCGCCGGGCAGTTGAGACATAAAATTGTTGATTAATAATAGTAATTAAAATAATAAAAATAAAACCAGATATACAATAATTATTTAAAATGTTTCAAATACACTCAGATATACTCGTAGAACTCGTATATCTGCCATTTCCAACAATGGCGTTTCCAACAGCAGCAACTGCATGTCCTGCGTCCGTTGGGATGGCCACGAAGGCATATATGGGATGAAAATGCAACCATATTTTAAGGCACTTTAGTGTGGGTATTGTTTTTAATCAAATAAGAGAGAAATTGACAGGTGAAAAACAATATGAACTGTGAACTAGCATAGATTAGAAAGCAGACAGTATGTATAACTTTGGGAAAGGATGTTCCAGACTATGAGGATAGAAATGGGGAGTAGAGTGAAGGCATTAGATGAAAGGCTTTGTTTTGGAAGGGGAAAGTGCGTGTAGGATACCGTAATGAGTATATAACTCTGTTCATGTGAAGTTACATTCATTTATTTGTAGCCTGGGCAACATCCTGACATTGGGGAACATTGGATAATAATAATAATTGCATTTATACAGTGCTAATATTTAGTATAAATTTGGCCTTCATTAGTATAGCGATTAAAGGCAAACCTAAATATTTTCGAGCCATATAATTAACCGTTTAAATCAGCATGGAAGTGAGGATGAGACTTTTATAGTGTCTACCATCGGGTGGGTGTGTTAATTAGCATCAATATTGTACACGTAAACTGCCAGTTATACATATTGCAAATCTGTGCTACTTTAAAATATATATAATTGGTAAGCAACTGGAAAGGACATACAGAGCTCTTAGAAGTTAATTCTTGAAGGCCTCCTTGTCTGCGGATGTTCCAGAGCCACCTGGTGCAGCTCAAGCCTTGGCAGGCTTCGGTTTGCAAGCACGTTGATGCACTGCCAGGCGATCGGGCAGGAATGTGCGGCCGCAGACTGGGCACGGCACCAGCTGGGCCTGCGAGCTTTGCCACGCCGCTGCATTGGCTGCCTCCAAGTCATAGGTCCCAGTCGCTGCACACAGGCACACAGCACAAGTGTTAGCCAGATGGAATCCAAATTATTTATCCACAGCTGGATGAAGGCCTACCCATGCCATTTCTCATGATCCTCTGATGCCACGGTTCATTCAACTCATGAGTCGGACCAAATCTCATCACCCACTCCCCAAACTGGTTGTCATTTAGCATGTAATCCTTCTCTTGGCTGCTATTCTGTAACCATTCTCGTCGATCCCGCATCGTTCCATTTGGCAATGAAACGCTTTTTCCAAGCTGACTTGCTTTTCTTGAGCTTTAATATGATGTCACTATTGTTTTTATTTTTTGAACAATGTCTGTCTACTTCTGTCACTAACTGTAAGTGATAACATGCTTGAATACTTTTCATGCTGTGTACCAATTATTGCAAGTATCCATGTTTTGGGTCCATACATTATATATATACGTTATTATTATGCCATCCGTATACAATTACAGTATATAGAGGAATGAAATTATAAAATACAACATGCACTAATTGAACATGTACTTATTTAAGCACATGGGTAAGTTGCTTTTTATGCTCAAAGAATATTAGGAAAATATGGTGCAGTGGCTGCTAAATGAAGAAGCAAGTGATGTGGGATAGTTGATGGTTAATTGGATGAGTGGTCAGTGTACTTGATATTGATTGCTGCAACATTACTTACATTTAATTAAGGTCACTTCGGGTTTTTTTGGTTCAAGCCGACGCAAATTCTTGGGAAGTTTGTCATTCTCAATTTGCCACTTCGTCAAGCATTGAGGTTCATGTATGGAGATAGATTTGCTTCCAAACTCTCGTCCACAGATGTAGCAGACAACCGTTTGTGGCTTTCGGATTACCTTGGGCTGGGTTTCAATCAAAGCAGTTACGATTGAGTAAAAATATGCCTCATTCAAAATGATAATACGAAAAGCAATTTAACCCTCACTTCCCACCAATTCGATGAATTATCAGAATTTTCAGTTATGTTTTGGCTCAACAGATTATTTAACTATTGTGCTGAGTAGAAACTCCTTCATAAATCAAAAACCAATCACATACAACATTTACAAACCCTAAGTGATACATTTTAATATGGACGATTCTATGCATGTTTCATGAGCATAACAATACAAAGACTTAAATGCATTGGTTTATACAGAGCACAAAAATGTGTAATAAACTAATGCTTTGTGCAATTACCCTCCTTCAGAGAATGCACAGGGAGAAAATAAACTGGAGTAGAAGAGTTTATACCGTGGGAATAAAAAAATGTTAATACATTAAAAAAAAATTCTTAACGTGAACTTTAAATCAGTCATTCTCTCTCTAAAATGGTTTGAGATGTTTTCTTACTGTTATCGTTTCTTCTAATATTTATCATAATTTAAGATTAAAATCCAACCAGTATAAATTAAAACACTGTGATATTTCAAGGTATATACTTTACTCAGTATTTTACAGCAATCACCACCATTAGACCAAACAGTGTAACACAGAAAAAAAATATATTAATTACACCCATGGCCACAGCGTATAATGGGAGTTTGACCTGCACAGTCGCCCTTGCTCCTGGCCCAGTGGAGGCAGGAGACGCATCAGGGCCTTTAACCTTGCAGCTGCGTTCGTGCACCTGAAGACGATCCGGTGCAAACTTGCGGCCGCAATTTGAACACGGTACAAGCTGCCCCTTGAAACTCTCCCAGGCTGCCTCATTGCTCACTGCGATTGCCCCGACGCCCCCACCAGCCTGTACCACCTGTGGCTTTTTTGGGAGCGGGCGGCGTAACTCTCTGGGGAGTCGATCATTCTCATTCTTCCACTTATCCAGGCACTGTGGCTCGTGGATGTTCAGCGACTTCGTCCCGAACTCTCGGCCACAGATGTAACAAATGAGAGTACGTGGCATGGGAGCCTTTTTTCCTTGCAGCGATGCGGTTAAACTCCCATTGGTTTTGTTCATGCTGCCCCCTAAATATAACCAAGATAACACGTGAGTACATGTGCATGATGTGAGTTTTATAGACATTATCACGTTGACATTTTTTAAAAATGCAAATGCAAGTACAGAAAAAAAATATAAATGACCTGTCTAATGTACACCGCAAATAAAGTAAGTTGTTTAGTTATTTAATTTCCATATTGTGATAGAAAAAAATATACATGCATGAACATGATGTATTGATTTATTAACTTTTTTGTATTGCAGGAAAGCAGCATTCATATCATGCAAGCTCACTGAGCACATTCTGCTGTAATAATAAATACCTATCCATCTTTCCTTACCATTGTCTATTCCAAGCCTTGCGACACCGGACGCTTTGGAAGCCGAAACAACGGGCAGGGACGCACTCACAGTGCTCGAGGTTTTGCGGAAAGTGGCTCCACGAGACAGGGAAGGCCCCTTACGGCCCCCATCCTTCGGAGCAATCTCTTTCGACTTGAAGCAGCTCCGTTGATGGACGGCAAGACGGTCGGGCAGGAAAGTGCGGTCACAGTTATCACATGCAACAAGCTGCGCCTGGGCACTCTGCCAAGCCAAGTCATTAGCTGCACCAACACCAGCCTGAAAATGTAGGCGTAAATGTTTGTTAATGAACGTAGAGCAAAAACAAATGTAGAATCGCAGTAAAATAAGACTAAAACACTGAAGAAGCAAATCTGTCACTGCTTTCCTAATCGCTCTTTTCATTCAAATTGATATGCAAGCAAATGTATTTTTAAATAGCCGTGTCGAGCGTTCTTCCCCTCACCTTCGCGACGTTGAGAATGAATGCTTGACACTGATTACCCGGAAGAGCAGCTTTTGAATGCAATCATGATATGTCGAGCCGTGAAAACCTACATTAGTAGGTTTTTTAAAAAATCGTTTGGATGACTTCAATTGCACGTGTCCTTCCAAAATAAATATTGCGACTCATAACTGTGGGGGCCGTGCGACCGTGGGTGTGCGCGCACGTGTTTGAGTCTATGTGTGCGAGTTTGTGTGCATTGTGTAAACATCGCCACGAGGGAGACAAAGGCGGCCGGGCGTGGTGCTGGCTCCTCGTGTGCTGCTGTAGATCTTCATAGGTGCTTGCTAACGGCACTACAGTCTAAGGTTATATGGGGGATTTTTGTCGTCGGTTGTATGAGTCATCCGTGTGAGTCGTCTGTGTGAGTGTCTCATCTCATCTCATTGTCTGAAACCGCTTAGTCCTATACAGGGTCACGGTGAAGCCGGAGCCTATCCCGGCAGAAACAGGGCGCAAGGCAAGGATATACCGACGATGGGACGCCAGTCCATCGCCGGGCACTGCGGGGCAATTTAGCCTGCGAGCCAATCAACCTATGTAGCAGCATGCTTTTTGGACTGTGGGAGGAAACCGGAGTGCCCGGCGAAAACCCACGCGGACACGGGGAGAGCATGCAAACTCCACACAGAAAGACACCCGAGCCGAGAGATTCGAACCCGGGACCTTCTTGCTGTGAGGAGGCGACAGCGCTACCCACTGGGCCACCGCGCCGCCCCTGTGTGAATGTGTGCTCGCCAACAGCGTTAAACCCACAATCTGTTGAATATTATTGCGGGGAGATCTTGGTGTGTGTGTGTGTGCGAGCGCCTGACCACCCGCGTTTGAATCCCGCTCACGATCAACAACTTGTAGCGATGTCCTCTGAACCCGCCTTAGGCTGACCCAGCCGCAAATGACTACCTGGTGCAGCGTGTAAACATCGCCACCAGGGAGACAAAGGCGGCCGGGCGTCGTGCTTTCATACATCGATTGCTCTGTGCAATCTCTGGTGAAAGGCGCTCTTGAAGTGTAAATATTATTATTGTATGTGTATGTATTTTATAGTTTGTCGAAAAAATAACTTCCGATGCAGGGAATTTATGTTAAGTTGCATTAACCAAGACTTGGTGAACCCCATGCAGTCAGAGCTATATGCATAAATAAATAAAATATACGCATATATTACGGAATATGATATCAGTAGTGGCCATTATAAGGAAGCAATTATGTTTCATATAAAATGATAAGTTATGAACATTCAAATACAACACAACCAGACAATTTTGATTTGAGAACGTTAAGTAACTATTCCTATGTCTTATATAAAAAAAAACAAGTATAGGATGAATGGAATGTAAGCAAGCATATTTTATCAGTGGCATATTATGGGGAACAGGGTGAAGAAGGAAATAAACAAATGGGATTTTTCACAAATCAAAAATGTATAATAATTAATTATTGATGCTTACAAATATATATCATTTTGGATATACATACAGATTATACAATGAAGTGTGTACGTATTGTATATGTAATATATTTTGTTTAACTACATTATACGTTACAATTAGTTTTCTTTGTGCGCCAATGTCTCATCACAAATTCCGTGAAAAGCAATGTTTTCCCTGCCTTTGCGTCGTCCGTATTTGGCTTGTGGGGCTCTGGCCTGCGTAGGTGCTTTGGCAGCTTCGCATTCTCAATCTGCCACTTCTCCAGGCACTTTGGCTCATGCAGAAAGATGGACTTTGAGCCAAACTCCCGACCGCAGATGTAGCACACTCTCATAGCTGACCGTCTTGGAGGTATGGTGGGCAAAGAATATGGCTTCTCCAAACCTGGGTGTGAAAACACCCCGTTGGGTCGCAGGGGAAGAGTGGTTGTCTTCGGTCTAGAAAGTCGCTTTCCGTGGTTTATTGTTTTTCCTGCTCCATGATGATGTACTGGAGCACAATTCGGTCCAGCAGCATGGATGTTTCGCGAATCGTGACCTGTTGATTTGCTATATGTCTCTGTCGCCGAAGTGTTTTGCAGTCTTTCAGAAGCAGCAGCACTTGAGTCAGTGGTAGCGGAGGCAATTGTTTTTAGGGCACCGCAGCTGAGTTGATGGGTAGGTAGATGGGCTCCCAGAAAAGGTTTCTCACAGCGATTGCAAAGAATCAGATGGGCTCGTGGGCTTTTGTTGACTGCTTTCTGCCGAGGAACTTTGACCAGGGAGGGGAAAAGACATCGGTTTTATTATTGGTATCAATCACTGCAGTTGTTGGTAGAGTAGGAGAGCTTATTATTGATCATGACTTCAATAGTTATAAGCTGTAACTTGCTTTTTTTCTCCAAGGCTCGCTACGTGTCATTTTTTTTAAAACGGCTTAAGACTTAATGTTTTTAAACCGTGGGAACAAATAAGGCGGTCAATAAATGTGCAAGATATTGCATTGGAAGACCATTTTATATCACACCATGAGCAGCAAGCATTATCTTAAATTTGTCACAAATATGGTGCTCTCACAATGTGGTATTTAAAATTACACAATATAAAGGGCATCAATAGATGCCCTTATCCACTGTATGCAAGACTATAATTAGTAAGCTCTATGTGTTCTTAGTTTGAATGAACATCTTTAAAAAGGCCAGATCATGTATGTAACTGCAACACGAAGGTACTGTACATGTGGAAAACAATGAGATCATTAAAGTATAATTAATGCGTATTCATCTCTAGCTGGATGGGGTATAGAGTTCCACTAAGGTTCAGTTCCCGACTGCGTCAAGTTCCCACTTGTTTAATGGCACGTTTTATTTTTAACAGACGTGTATTGTCAACGGTATCCTAGACTGTGGCAGAAAATAACTTGAGGTCTGTTGAATCTTCGCTGTCTACAACACACCAAGCGACATGTTTATTGTCATGTTTATATGTCATTAACCTATTACAAACATGTTCAACATAGTGTTGCTTAGCTCCATGCCAACAAGGCACCATAGTGTGCTTTTTAACTTTCCTGTGTAAAACAGTGTCAGCTTTAAGTATCCTTGCTAATGGATTCAATGTGTACATTTAAAAGTCTCAACACACATTTTATAACGGACCATAATTACTGCGTATGTCATATTGGCATTGAGCGTTGAATTGTTTTTTCGATACAGCAGTTCCTTCACACAATAGTAAACTGGCTTCTCTTGTTTCCATTTCAATAAGAAAAAACCTGCCGAATATACCGTAGTCGTGCCCATGACTTCATTTGCAGCTACACACGTGTGACGACTGTGAATTTCTAAAGTGCTATCAGTAGCAATACTATTTGAATAATTATCAGGCAACGTCTTGCTTGTAATTTTAACAGTTGCTATGGTGATATTCGTGATGTGGTAAAGCAGAGGGAAAATGCAGTATAATCCATTCCCGTACCTACGTCCTATCGTCCAAGCTCTCGGCCATCAACTACCTCGTACAGACCTATATACTACCATAAAGATCATCATTATCAGTACTCACTTAATCCTGTACGGAGTCGTGAGGGGCCGGAGCCTATCCTGGCAGACAGAAGGCGCAAAGCGGGGCAGAGCATTGGGGGCAATTTGCACTCAACAGGCCAATTAACCTAGACAGCAGCGTGTCTTTGAACAGTGGGAGGAAACCGGAGCATCCGGCGATAACCCACACGGACACGGGAAGAGGATACGGAAACTTCACACAGAAAGGCACCCGAGCCGGGAATCGAACCCGGAGTTTCTTGCTGTGAAGCGACAGCGCTGCTCACCGCGTCACCCATGATGGACAATAACCTTTAAATCATAACACAATCTATAATGCGCGCAAACTCTGTGCCCCAGTCAGAGACCAGACGCGGATACTGAAGCTCAAAGCCAAGCTCGGTGTCAGAAATCCTGATGAGAGAGTTGTTAGGTGGTTTTTCTGAATGTCGAGTTTGTGGTGGTCTGTTGAAGGTGCAGGAGACCCCTGTTCCAGGTTGTGGTTGCGGATATGGAGAAGCATCGTTTTTGGAGTGAGGGATGTTGGTAAAGTGTTGTGAGGAGCTGCAGAGAGTGCGTGAGCACGTCACGGTGACCGGTTGTGGGTAACTTTTATTTAACTTATAAATGCTCTGAGTTTGCTCAACACACCGGTGTGCTGAGATAGTGCAGAGCTGGCACCTTTGTCAACTTTGATATACTTTACTAAATGGCTGTTGTTGGGTGGTGGAGGGTTTACGACAAACATTTTTTACGTGACCTAACCCAAAAAATGTAATCTATCGGTTATGAGTAGTTTGGCGAGGAAATGGGGGTGTCCAGAATGTATAAACCTGTGACAGAGTAGTGCCGTAGCCAGTGTAGCGTGTGCATGCTTGCTTGAGCGACAAGTTTGTTGCACTGTTATTTTGTGACACCGTTTACTCGGGCACTGCAATAGCCAAGTGTTGATTACGCAGCAAGCTAGGGCATGTTACATGTTGCTGAGCAACGAATGGAGTGAATCAGCCACAATACTCGGAGGTAGAAGTCACATGCCCCGTGTTATTCGTGTACGTGTCACTGGAAAGGTTGGGGTCCAAGGTGATTCCCACAAGGTCTGCAAAGTGGTAAGGCATTGACTGCCGTGCCGGTGATATCTATTTTGGTTGTGAGCAAGGTGGTGGCGAGCCGGTGAAAGGTTGGTTCCCAAGTAGATCAGGGTTCATTTGTCCGGGTAAGATAGTGAGTGCCTGTTCAACAACCATGCTTGAAGTACAAAAGTAATGCCATGGTTCTCACAACCAACACCCAACAACGATGTAGAGGCCTGCATCGGTGCATCCCGAGCCCACGCTATGGGCTTTAGACCAGGACCCCCATTAAGGGGGATAAATTCCAAGGATTCTTCCGAGTTGAGGAAATTGATTTGGCCGGGGGCACCACCAAGAGCCAGGTTCCGGTGCAATCGCGCCTGGAACCAGGGTAGCTGCCATGTTAGAGGCGACGACTGACAACTCAGGAGCAAGAATACTGGTGGGGGGGAGTGGAGAGAAGGACCAATTGGGAAGGGGTTACAGACGATAGGCTGGAGGAATCTAGAGGGAGGAAAGAGTTTTCTATGAAGGAGGAGGGAGAGAGAGTGAGGGAGCTCGTGGCGCCGCTGAGGAGAGAGAGGAACTTTGGCTGAGAGGAGTGGACAGGCGACCGCTGGGCATACGAAGAGAGAGGAACATAAGTTGGGAGAAACACAGAGAGACGGGAACAGTGATAGAGAGGTGAGACACAACATAGCCGAGGTACAGAGATAGCAGAGACACGTTCAGTCATAGTGTAGGGGGGAGGCGGTGGCCATTGCTCGGGGGAGAACTGAGGGGCCGGGTAGGTGCGGCTGGGGAGAGGAAGTCTCAGGGACAGAAGGGGACCTACCAACGAGGGCCTAGTAACAGAGGGGGACGCGTGGAGACACAGGAAGGCTGGTGAGACGCCGAGAGCCACGATGGCTGACATAACAGACGGAGAGATAGGGGGGAGGGGTCACGTGATGGGTGAAGGAGCTGCCATTTTAAAGCAGGAGGAAAAAGGCGGGAAAAGCGACCGAGGTCAGGATGGATGGGGAGCGAGAGTAGTGACGGACCGCACGGGCAGCGGAGAATACATTTTGCCTTTAACATCATCCACCGTGTGTATGGTAATTGTATCACTGGTAAGTGTGGGGAGCGGTGGTGCAGCGGTTGGCGTTGTGTGTGTGTCAGGGGACCGCTGGTGTAGCGGTTAGCTCGCCGTGTGTGTGTGGGGAGCGGTGGTGCAGCGGTTGGCGTTGTGTGTGTGTCAGGGGACCGGTGGTGTAGCGGTTAGCTCGCCGTGTGTGTGTGTGTGGGGAGCGGTGGTGCAGCGGTTGGCACGCTGTGGGTGTGTGAGCGGTGAGTGCGAGAAGGCGTAGGGGAACGGGTGGCCCTGGTCAGGCAGACAGAATTCTCGGAGACGAGGATGGAGGTTGGAGAACGGCCAGGTAGTGGGGCCCTTCCGGGTCCTACCCCAGCGGGACCCCTCTCTCCTCGAGTTGGGTCTCCCTTTGAAGGGCCCGGGGTCCAAAGCGGGGTGGGGGTAGCAGTGGACAGTCAGAACCCTGTATTCATTTCTCCGGCCGCTACGCCACTCGTGGACACAACAGGCATTGAGGGGGCTTGGGGCAGTAACCCCTGTCTGCCTAGGGGCAGCGACCCCTGTACAATGATGCAGGCTGAGATGTTAAATATGTTGTTCGGAGCTGTCAACTTATTCAAATGTGCGTGTGTTTGCTTTATCTGCTTATTGAGTCTTCGATCGTATAGTAATGTGAAATTTGCAACATACGCTATGAGTGACAGTTTTTAACCAGTTCTGTTAGTTTTAATCGTTGAGAGGGAATTCGTCACCGTTAATAACTGTCCAACGTCTTTTTAAGCGTGATTCTATTTTAACACACTTGTTGAACAAAGTGCGCGCCGCCTGAGCCACAGCATTACGCCTGCAAAAACCTCAACCAACCAGCACTCACCCAGCTTGGGTGAAGTATGGTTAAATGCAATTATAATTATTGAATACAGTAACACCCTCCACGACCTGCACAACGTGAAGGCCCTTGCCATCCAGCAGTGGATAGACACTGTACACGCTCTCAACTTACCTCTGTGCTTGTGTTCACTCATAAGTGTTGCAGAGCGGGACTCCACCAGACTCTCGCTCTCTCTCTCTCAGCAAATAAAGCAAAAGTAAATCTTAGTTATTTCGTGAGGGCATCCTCACGGGGCCTACCTACGGGTATCACAACAACTTTCCTCTCCCGGCCCCATGTCGAGAATCGAATTCGCGCTGCGAGCAGCGGCGGTGGCGGCGTCGCAGTCGCGGTAGTTAATCTGTGGAGACGGTGAGCTTTTGTTGTTGTGATATAAGGTAGGAGATCGACGAGGAGATCGACGACGAGATGATGATGATGATGATGGAGAGAGGAAGGCGCGGCGCTCAGCGCCTTCACCCACGCGGCCCACAACGGCCTCCGCGCCGTGGCGTCCCCGTCGCCGTGGCGACGCGCCGCCGCCGTGTGACGTCACGCGCCGCGCGTGTCTCGCGTGGGACCGAGGCGGGTGGAGCTCGGGGTGACGTCTGACGTCAGCTGTCAGTTTGTCTTCAAACTGGAAGGGAGCTGCGAGGCTACATTTTTGTTTTTAAACAGTTCTTCAGCCGGGCGGCGCGGTGGCCCAGTGGGTAGCGCTGACGCCTCACAGCAAGAAGGTCCCGGGTTCGAATCTCTCGGCTCGGGTGCCTTTCTGTGTGGAGTTTGCATGCTCTCCCCGTGTCCGCGTGGGTTTTCGCCGGGTACTCCGGTTTCCTCCCACAGTCCAAAAGCATGCTCCTGGATAGGTTAATTGGCTCGCAGACTAAAATTGTCCCGCAATGCCCGGCGATGGACTGGCGTCCCGTCGCCGGGTGTATTCCTGCCTTACGCCCTGTGTTTCCGGGATAGGCTCCGGCTCACCGTGACCCTATATAGGATTAAGCGGTTTCAGATAATGAGATGAGATGAGACAGTTGTCCAGCCGGGGAGGGGTAAGCGAGTCACAGCATCTCAGGGCTCTGCGGGCAATTTCGTGAGCACGATTAACCGAGGCAGCATGTCCTTGGGCATTGGACAGTGAGGATTAGTGAACACGTGTAGGATAGAAGCATAGTGCAATCAATGGTATACGGTGCATTGTGCTCTGCCGCCCATCACCGCCCCTATGATAAACCTGTCTGTGCACGGTAGTCACCCACAGAAACACCATTCGGGCTTAATTCTGCTCAGCTTATGAGATCTGATGAAATAGGATGCCTTCAAGATGACTATCAAAGGAGGGGTGCGATATCAAGCTTCACGTTAAGCTCTGTTGGAAGAGGACCACAGCAGTGATCATTTCACATGGTTCCAAAGTTCCTACGATTAAGCGTGTCTGTGGATTGTGCGAGGAAAACGGAGTTCTTGACGACGACACGCGCAGATACGGGAAGAACGTGCAAACGTCGTACAGAAAGGCACCGGAAGACGAGAATCGAACCTGGGAACTAATTGTGATGCGGCAGTGCTACTCACTGCGTCACCGGCCCGCCGTGTGTAGTGGGGAGTAGGGTTGCCACCTGTACCCCCCCCACCACCCCCCAAATCATCCTTCTCTTCTAAGGTCATTGTTCTGGAAAAGCTGTAGGTTTTTACAAACAATTCAGATGCACGTACATTCCTCACGATATGTTCCGGGGTCATAACTGTAGCGGTGAGGGTGAGGAGAGGAAGGAGGTGGGGGATGAGGGAGTGGTGAGCGAGCGAGGGGGTGTAGGAAGGGGAGGCTGAGGGGGTGAAGCGAGGGATGAAATGAGGAGGAGGTGAGACAGAAGGAGTGAGGGGTGGGGGAGAAGAGATGGCCTGATGTTCACACGGATGTGTAACTGATTGAACTTGACTGGTGTCTGTGCAGGAGGTTCGTGAAGGACATTACGGGGCAGTCGGAGGCAGTCGACCTCCAACAACAAGACGCTGAAGGAGCGACCCTCGCAACAGCTAGAGGAGCGCCGTGTAAATAAAACTCCGCGAGTTCCCAGAGAGGGAACACCAGATGGCACCTCGGCCAGTCATCTCAGGTAGTCAGCCCATGACATCTAGGTTTGTCCACTGTCAACAAGCCTTCGACATGTCACTTGGCCTCAAAGTGCACCTGGCCTGGCACAGGCGCCGTGGGGCGTCACCGCCACTCAGTGGCGAACGACGGTTGTTATTGTTGGAGGGGGAGGTGGGGTTATGGAGGTGGGTATTAGGGTGAGGGTGAGGAAGGTTGGTGGGGTGAGGGAGCGGGTGGTGAGGTGAGTGATGGGGTGGGCTAACAGTGGGGGTAATGACTTATCACCGGTGTCAGGATTGGCCTCTGGAGGAGTTAAAGTTTGATACATTACGCGGATGATCCCCCTTTAGCCAGTTGCCCAATTATTTTAGAAGGCAGGGCTCTGATTCGTGAGCACAGCAGCAACAGCAACACAAAGAACGATCTACGTAACGTCCGTAAACGCAATGCACGCAAATCGAGAGGCGATTGAATTTGGCAGAAGCGCAGCAGGGAAACTGCGCATAGGTTTCACTTAACCATCGAAAGCGGAGTGAAAAGGAAGAACCAAGCTGTGGGTGAGCAGCAAGGATGTTGTGTCAAACGTGCACTAGCAACGAGGAAATACTTTACCAAACGAAGTTCTACTACGGCAACAGGATAGTGCTGTTTGTCAGTTGCCTGAAAATATATAATGAAAATATATAATAAGTGGGATTTCGGGCAATTGGCCAATCTTCACAGCAAAAATAATAAGCTGGGCGGCACGGTGGCCTAGTGGGTAGCGCTGTCGCCTCACAGCAAAAGTGCCCGGGTTCGAATCTCGGCTCGGGTGCTTTTCTGTGTGGAGTTTGCATGCTCTCCCCGTGTCCACGTGGGGTTTTCGCCGGGCACTCCGTTTTCCTCCCACAGTCCAAAAAACATGCTGCAGCATAGATTAATTGGCTTGCAGACTAAATTGCCCGCAGTGCCCGGCGATGGACTGGCGTCCCATTGTGGGTATATTCCTGCCTTGTGCCCTGTGTCTTGCATGATAGGCTCTGGCTCACCGCGACCCTGTACAGGACTAAGCGGTTTCTGACAATGAAATGAGACAAATAATAAGCTGCGTTTTGGGCAAGAGTCCGTCAGAACACGCAAATATCTAATTGTGTTAATGAAGACTCACGTATTTTAAAAGGCTCTGAAATGTGTACCTCAAATTGTGGACATGTCCATTTGCTTTCCAAAGCTGTACTTTCAGGAGAGCCGTGTCGTGTGCTCCACCTTTTTACTTCGCGATGTTTCGCCTCCCACGTTGAAGGCATCCTCTCTGAGGTATCCTCTCCAAAATATCACTCCACTATATAATATCCATGATATACAGTATGACCTTTTGGTCAATGGATGAGTGATTTTGCAAGAGAAAATATATTTTAATCCTTATTAGCAATGCATAAGCACGCTTTTGGACAACCGGATTGACTTTCCAGTTGACAGTTATAACCTTAATAATCCACATGGAGGCACTGTAGCACTGTAATACGATGAGAACAAACATACCCATTGTTTTCCGAAGCTGTTCTTTTGGGATAGCCGTATCGAGCGTTCCTCATTTTTAGAGCTGGTTACCGTCAATTTTGAAGCTGGTTGCCACGTTTCATGAGATCAGCAAGGATCCTTGCTCAAGGCAGTGTGGGCGACACAATGAGCCGACTCAATGAGCCGACTCAGTCTTAGCAGGCACGTCTGAAGATGCCTCCAACGTGGGGTAAGCAAGGCTCTCCTGACAGAACAGCTCAGTCATTATGCATCGAGCCGTGACTACCTGCGTGGATATGTACTGCACGAAATAATGAGCGTGGTGGCAGCACGGTGGAGTAATGAGTGCTGCTGCCACCTCACAGCAAGAAGCTCTTGGGTTTCATTCCCGGCTCGGGTGCCGTGCTGTAATGAGTTTGCATGTTTTCTCCTTGTACGCGTGCGGGTATTTTTTTTATATCGGTACTCCGTTTTCACCCCACAGTCCAACAACATGCTGCCGTACGTTAATCGGTCTGACTAAATTTCCCTCTTTGGCCTGCGATGGAATGGCGTCCTGGGTATAACCTTCCCGAGTGCCCTGTGTCTGTCGGGATAGGCGCTGGCTCTACCACCCTATACAGGATTAAGCAGACACTCAATGTATAAATAGTGTCGTTGCAAGGGATACAGGTAACAAAATAAGCAACTCGCCACCATCTCATATTATTTCCTTATTTGTTTTGTTATTTGCATTTATGTACATAATCAAACTATTTTGTGTAATTTTGTGTTATTTATTTTGTATTATATATCTCAAAACTAACTTGGCAGTTAACTAGCATTGGTTCAAGCAAGGTTCACACTGCAGATGCGATACCGGTTGTTGAAACCAAACCAGAGACTCGCTATAAGGTTAAACCAATGCTGCTGAACAAAATTACGTTAAAACGTACGTTAGTTTTGTTATTTGGCGAGACAGATATGCAATGTAAACGTATTTACTGCTTTATTTACGTCTTAGAGTACTTAGGATTTGAAACAATTCTCTAATATAACTGATGTGTCTTCGGTGCGCTACCTGAGACAGATATGCAATGTAAACGTATTTACTGCTTATTTACGTCTTAGAGTACTTAGGATTTGAAACAATTCTCTAATATAACTGATGTGTCTTCGGGGCGCTACCTCGTCATTGACGTTGCTGGCTGACGTTTTGGTCCTCGTGCTGAACAGCGATGCGTACATCGAACGTTCTGCATGTCTTTTACAATCAGCCGGCATGTCCACGTTCCGTGACCCGTGCTATGGTTTCCTTCATTGCCGCCAGAAAATGGACTTTGGATTAAAGTCATAGCATCATGTATGGTCTCATAAACGCTACCTGCCTTAATTAGCACCTTGATTCACTTTTCATTATGTTTACATGCACTGGCTTTGTAACAAATAAGAAGTTAATAATTTGCAACTAATAAATTCTATCTATTAATGCATTAGCAGCCATAACAGAATGCTTTTAGGCGAGTGATAATGCTGAGTAACACGTGCGACATGAATCATATTTAATTGATATATATATAAATAAAGAACTAGGATTTGTGATGGTGCCCGGCATATGGCTTTACCCAAAGAACACAAATCTCGTTCCGTTTGTTGTGGAGGAAAGCTACCGCTACAACAATTACACAGCTTAGGGTTTATTTTCTTATTTCTCGTAACCAGTATCCCAGAGGAAATAACTGACAAACATTTAAAAAAATTAGTTATGGTCATCCGCTCCTCGCGACCCTGTACAGAGATCAAGCGGTTACTGACACTGAACTGAGAGATATTGGTATCCTTTTGAAAACAGCATGAATATCTATTCAACATTTGGTCTTGCGCTTTCTGCCGTACTTCACCGCGCAGGTTGGTTAATGTGGTGGGATGAGGCGGGTGGGAAAGGTAAACCCAGGACTGTTTATGATATCACTTGCCCTTATTGTTAGACAGAAGACAAATCGCTCAGAGTAGAGTGTGCTAGCCGCCTATTCAATACCATTGCCAATATATTTGAAAGTCCTGCCACACTTGAGGACCGGTGCAGTGTTTGGGATCGGTAGGAATGAGAATATCTGAATGTGCTATTTCCTAGAAGGTCATGTAACACGGCATTATTTCTTCCATTTTTCACAGAGCCTCTTGCCGTCCCACACTCCCCTACAGTAATGCATCTTGCGTGATGTATTTGTGAGCATAGTATTGCACTGACACAGATTTAGCGCGCGATAAATCATTGCACTGGAAGGCTATTGTACAGTGCAATGCTTTGGCTATGTGCCACTTTGCCAAGGGTGCATATATTAGTTGACATGAGTTTAAATAGGAAATTTATCGCAGTTTGATTTCATAAAACTAGGGATTATGCCAATGTGTAGATATGAAACATTCCAAAAAAGTAAAAGACAAGATTAAAGCTTAACTTTTTCGAGCTGAAAATGGATGTGTATAATTAGGCTTTAGTTTTACTGTACAACAGACATGCAATTGCAGAACATAGTTTTTACTTGTACGTTTCATAACATCATATAATCTATATGGAATGGAACAAGTGTTTGTATGTACGCATGCAATTCGGATACCGGTTTTGAATCCTTCATAAGTGCAAATGTTATCTGCACAACACCACGGCGGTGACATCTTATGTCAGCTTTACCTACTACTTATTTATCACTATTCTGAAACTTTAACACAATTTCAGCTTCACAGTTCCACGTTTGCCCTACCATCAACCCTCTTTAACGGTCTTCTGTCTTATTATTTTTATCCTCACGTCAGAAGAACGTGTTTGGAACAAGATGGTCCGTAGGGCGGGTACTCTGCTAGTGTTATTAAACCCACGTTTCCTGGCTGAATTACTGGCTCGCGGCCAACCGACATCATCCGCATCCCACCGCTTTGAGCCCTGTCCAAGCGAGGGAACGTTACTCCTGCATTCACCCTCTATCTCATCATTGTGTCCACAAGGGGGGGGGGGGGAGAGATGGGTGATGAAGAGGCGCAGAGGAACGGAGAGGTGAGTAGGTCACTCAGTTTTTATTCAAGCTGGAATGCACCAGTAGAGCGATGAACCTCTTTTCAATATCTGTGCAGCGGGGAGCGGTTAAGCAGGTTGCAACGTCCTCAGAGCACCGGGGGGAAATTTTGTCAAGACAATGAACCTAGAAGCAGCGTGTGTTTGGACTATGGCAGGAAACGGGATTTTCCGGAGAAAATGCACGCCTAAACGGGGGAGAACTTGTAAACTCCACACAGAGAGGCACCCGAGCCACGGTAACTTGTTGCTGATACGGCGGCAGCGTTGATCACAACGGAAAGAAAATACAAGAGGAAGGGCAGAGGCGATCCAAAGGGAAAATGACGAGCTGTGTGAGGGCGAATTCGGGAGACAAAATAAATTGATATGAACAAGGGAGAGAGGTGATGATAAGGAGAGCGGGGGCGCGAGAATGAGGAGGGGAGTGTGTGAGGTGGAGGGAGAAGAGGGACATCGAGGTAGAGGCGGAGACAGAGGAATGTGTAAACAGTGAGATGTCGAGATTAATTGAAATATGGGGCACGACATTTTTGAGAAAGGTGGAGAGACCAGGCTCCATGCAAGATTAAAAGTTTGGTTCGCTGAGAGACACGGATGTGTAGTGTGGTACTCATGAGATGTACTGTATACAAATTACTCGATGTAGGTTAAATTGAACGTAATGTAACTGTTTGAGGAAGTACAATGCAAACAGGAGGTGATATAAAGACAGCAACATTATTTTTTCTGCTTTGAGCCTCACATCACCGTTCCACCGCTCATTTTCAACCTCTCGTCCGATTCCCATTGATTGCTCTCGTTCCGTCTTTGCAAGAACCAATGGTCTGCTTTCTATATGTTTGGATAAGAGTTTGTCTGCTGACCGTTTATTCCGCAAGTCACCTGAGTGACGTTCGAGTTTACGGACTCGTGATAAGTGAATCCCCTTCCCATCTTGTGCCGATGCGTAACAGTTAAGCTTTCGAAATAAACCGATTAGATACTAGCGATCTTCATCCAGCTGCATGACTGGGCCTGTGTGTGTGTGTGTGTGAGTGTCTCATCTCATCTCATTGTCTGAAACCGCTTAGTCCTATACAGGGTCACGGTGAGCCGGAGCCTATCCCGGCAGACACAGGGCGCAAGGCAGGGTTACACCCACGATGGGACGCCAGTCCATCGCCGGGCACTGCGGGGCAATTTAGCCTGCGAGCCAATTCACCTATGCGGCAGCATGCTTTTTGGACTGTGGGAGGAAACCGGAGTGGCCGGCGAAAATCCACGCGGACACGGGGAGAGCATGCAAACTCCACACAGAAAGGCACCCGAGCCGAGAGATTCGAACCCGGGACCTTTTTGCTGTGAGGCGACAGCGCTAACCACTGGGCCACCGCGCCGCCCTGTGTGTGAGGATGTACATGGCATAACGTTACAGATGGACGCCGACTTCCATGGGACTTGCGGGTTGCCAATGTAAATTAACTTTGAAACAAATATTCCGCTGCCCGGCGATGGACTGGCGTCCCGTCGTCGGGTGTATTCCTGCCTTACGCCCTGTGTTTCCGGGATAGGCTCCGGCTCACCGTGACCCTATATAGTATTAAGCGGTTTCAGACAATGAGATGAGATGAGACAAATATTCCGCGTTGTGTTTCCTCCACATTAATTGATGATGCTTAAAAGACACAGCCGTAAAGATGCTGCCACTGCTCTGTGGAATCCAATAATTTTTCCACTACCATGAAATCTTGCTCTAAATCAAAGACTGAAAAGCTACATTAAATCATTTTAAAACACGTTTTCCCCTCATACAAACGCACTACCCTTGTATCAAATGCCTTTGCTCAAGTAAACTATTGTCATTACTAAATACAGCAAACCTAATACTACTTGTGGGTTTATCAGTGAATATGTTCCATGTATCCATAAGTAAATCGTAATTTAATCACATATAGTTCGAAGACTATAGCTACTGATAAGAGTGTTTGCCCAGACTCTGTAGGTTCTGCAGATTGCAGGAATTGCAATAGCCACAAGGTAATCGATAAATATGAATGTGGCCACAATGCAGAACATGAGCCAAATTTAACCGATTATTATCGAATGTCCATTCATTATAGCCGGCGATGGACTGGCGTCCCATCGTCGGTATATCCTTGCCTTGCGCCCTGTGTCTGCCGGGATAGGCTCCGGCTCGCCGTGACCCTCTGTAGGACTAAGCGGTTTCAGACAATGAGATGAGATGAGATTCATTATAGCTGCTATGACATCTTTCCCACCAAACATTTTAATGAAGATAAAAGGTTTACGTCTGGAAATTGTGACACGTTCGGTATGCACCGAGAATATACAGACAATGGGGACAATAAACAGCCATGACTATGATATATATTACATTTTTGTGACATGTTTGTTCTGAGTGCATGGGTATGATGTGTGCAGGTGGTACTGGGATATATCGGGAATTATCTTCGTATTATTTACACAAACTAGATGATTGTCCCCTTTTGTTTTTTCGTCAGGATTTGAGGTCAACAAGCTGCGAGCAGTGTTTACCTTCGTCTCTCAATCATATTTTCAGAGAGCCTGATGTGTGTTTGAAAGTATACAGAACAGTACACAGCCTGGTTGTCAATTGACGTCGAGATAAAAGCATTACCATACTGTACAATTTATCGGGCATAGATGACCATACATCAATATTCTGGCCAATATAAATTGGTGAAGGCAGGATGCATAGACGTCTAAGCAGAGAAGCATAATGCAATATATGTAGTTTTACGCACCACTCTCAGTGCAGCACATACCTGCAGCTGTATGTCAAGCTGGCAAGCATGGCTGTCACGCATCCAAATAGGATAATACAGGCTGAAGCCTGCTTAAACGTCCCATACCTGACAAAATTTTGCACATTTCCAGAGATTAGAGCTGCCGCTTGACAGCAAGAACGTCTCGGGTCCGATTCTTGACTCGAGTACTTTTCTGTGTGAGGTGTGCGTGTTCCCCCCAAGTCAGCATGGGTTTTCACTGAGTAGCTCAGATTTCTCCCACAGTTCAAAGGCGCGCTGGCTAGGTTAATTTGCCTGCTGACTAAATTGCTCCCGTTGCCTTGTGATGGACTGGCATCCCTTCCAAGTAATAGCCTTGTCGTGCGCCTGGTGTCTCTCGGGATATGCTTAGGCCCCACGTAACCATATGCAGGATTTAGCCGATACTGAGAGTCACCACCTCAAAGTTTTAGCGGGAGTTATTTCAGACATAGATTCAGATCGTTGTGTCGGGAAGAAAGGCTGGGGTGGGACATCTCAGAGGGTTGACTGAAAAACCCAAATGCGAGAAGTAAGGAGACTTCGCAACCACACAAATAATTAGGTTGAGAGATGGTTTAACGATTGAACACATTCATCAATTTAATAACCTCATTGATACGATAGCGCAACCTATAACCGTCACTTGTTTAATCTGTTGTATATAATCTATACTGTAGGTTACTGTACGGCGTTATGGTATACGAGACAATATCTCATCTCATTATCTGAAACCGCTTAATCCTAGATAGGGTCACGGTGAGCCGGAGCCTATCCCGGAAAC
>JAZEWT010000015.1:11644794-11656125 GCA_036362905.1 Mordacia mordax | reverse complement strand
ATGTGTGGTGTTACCCCGGCATGGTGTTGTGTAAGTGAATAAAGCATCAAAAACCTCAGAAGCGTTTGCTGCTCACTGGATGATTATTGGCGTGCACGCTGTGTGCTGTCGCTGCTAGGGACCGCAAGAAGCCTGTGCAACGTGGTCACCTGCGCGCTTTGGGACCTGATACCTTGGCGGCGGAACGAGTTCGACACTCTTGTGCAGAGAGGGTTTCCTGCCAGGGCATCACATTTGGTGTCAAAATTTGAGATTCGGACTTATATCGGTGACTGCAGCGAGCGGGGTTCCGACTGCGGCGCGCGACGGCTGAAGAGAGCGAGTGAGACCAATGGCGAGGTGCGGCGAGTGGCGGCTGAGCAGTCCAACAGCGGCACGGCGACTGCGCCGCCTGCGCATCGAGCCGTGTGGCGGCTGGAGAGAGAAAGTAAGTTCAGCAGCTTTGGAGGGCACCATTGCCTGCGCAGCAGAGGCGACTGCGTGCCACGGCTGGCGGCGCGGCTTAAGTGTGGCGGTTGCGCAGCATGGGCAAGATACGGCACGGAGATGCAAAGCAGCGGAGCGAAGCATGGCGTGCCTTGGGGCAGCAGGAGATAGCAGCGAGTGTCGCAAATCGCAATGGAGGCAACGCGGTGCGAGAGAGCGACTGCGGGCGATGCGCTGTGGAGACAGTGAACAGGAGAGCATCGCAGTGGAGGCGACGCGGTGCGAGAGAGTGGCTGCTGGGTGACGCGCTGTGGAGACAGCGAACAGGAGAGCGAGCGGCAGAGTGAGCGTCGCAGTGGAGGCGACGCGGTGCGAGAGAGTGGCTGCCGGGCATTGCGCTGTGGAGACAGCGAGCAGGAGAGCGAGCGGCGGAGTGAGCGTCGCAGTGGAGGCGACGCGGTGCGAGAGAGTGGCTGCCGGGTGACGCGCTGTGGAGACAGCGAACAGGAGAGCGTCGCAATGGAGGCAACGCGGTGCGAGAGAGCGACTGCGGGCGATGCGCTGTGGAGACAGCGAGCAGGAGAGCGAGCGGCGGAGTGAGCGTCGCAGTGGAGGCGACGCGGCGCGAGAGAGTGGCTGCCGGGTGACGCGCTGTGGAGTGGCACGGTGTGGAGAGAGCGTCGCAGTGGAGTCGACACGGTGCGACAGTGCAGCACACGCCATCGCTCGGCGCCGTGGAGGTGGCTGTGCGCCGTGGCTCCGTGAGACGCCATTTGGGTGGCACAGAGCGTGGGTGTGCGGTGCCCCGCCGCTGTCACGAGGGGCGGAGCCGATGCCGCCCAGCTGTAGGGGAGGAGCCGTCAGTGGACGGTTCTCTAGGAGGAGGGCCATCAGGACGCGGTTCCTCAGGGCGGAGCTGTCAGTGGGCGGCTCCTCAGGAAGAGCGACCATAAGGGGTGGTGGCAAGTGTGCAGTGGAAGAGAGAGCCCAGGTACCGGTAGGGAGACCATGGGAGAGGGGTGTGATGAGGGGGGGGCTTCGAATGCCCCCCACCCATGAGGATCCCCGGGAGCGGTGTAGGCACCGGTAAGGAGACCGCGGGAAAGGAGTGTGTGGGGGGGCCCTCGAGTGCCTCGGCCCATGGAGAACCCCGGGAGCGGTGGTACGATAAGCTGGCGGTGGTGCGAGTCGGTGGTACGATAAGCTGGCGGTGGTGCGAGTCGGTGGTACGATAAGCTGGCGGTGGTGCGAGTCGGTGGTACGATAAGCCGGCGGTGGTGCGAGTCGGTGGTACGATAAGCTGGCGGTGGTGCGAGTCGGTGGTACGACGAGATGGTGGTGTGTACCAGGAGAGAGTACGGTGGAGTGTACTGGAGAGAGAGTACAGTGTTGTGTACCGGAGAGAGAGTACAGTGGTGTGTACTGGGACAGAGTACGGTGGCGTGTACCGGAGAGAGAGAGTACGGTGGAGTGTGCCGGAGAGAAAGAGAGAGAGTGCGGTGGTGTACCAGAGAGAGAGTATGGTGGTGTGTATCGGGAGAGAGTACGGTGGAGTGTGCCGGAGAGAGAGAGAGTGCGGTGGTGTACCAGAGAGAGAGTATGGTGGTGCGGCGTGAGTCTTGGTGCGACGGCGGCGAAAGGTCTAAGGAAACGTTCCCCGTGGGGCAGGGAGTTGTGGTGCTAAGCCTCACACGTGATGGGCTAGTTGCGTGCAAGGGGTTGCCCGGGGTGACAAGGGGGTAACTGGAGGTCGACTTGTGGGTGCGTAAACATCAAGTGGTCTGAGATTCGGCGGGAACGAAGAGGATACGTGGGTGCAACAGATTGGACCGGACATGTGGCGTAAACGGATTGGATCTGAGAAGAGATTAAACGCGGGGTGCGGTAGCATTCGAGAGAGTTTCCATGGGGAATGGTGAGGAACCCGCCTTCAGCATGTTATTAGCAGTATTGAGCAGTGAGAGCGCTATCGCGGAGGGGGGGGGGTAGGAGTTGACGCGTGGTGTTACCCTGGCATGGTGTTGTGTTCGTGAATAAAGCATTGAACACCTCAGAAGCCTCTGCTGGTCTGCTCGCTGGATGATTCCTGGCATGCATGCTGTGTGCTGTCGCTGCTGGGGGCCACGTGGTCGCCCGCATGCATCGGGACCCGATACCCTGGCGGCGGAACGAGTTCGACACTCTTGTGTAGAGAGGGTTTCCCGCCAGGGTATCACAGTATTTTCACCCATACGCATTTTCCAAAGAGAAATGTTAATTGCATGTAAGTCAAGCCGAGTATGTTTTTTTTGTTAAACTAAAAATATTTGGGTGGCATGGTGGTGCAGTGTTACTGTGCCTCATGAAAACAAAGTCCTGCCTTTAGCGGTTTTCGGGCACCTTTCTATGTGAAGTTTGTGTGTTATCCCCCCGTTCTGCATGGGTTTCCTACCACAACGAAAAACCCCATCATTAATCAAATTGCCAATAACATCGTAATATATCGGAAGCAGTGCCTGGCGGGATGACGCCGGCTGACCACTTCGATGGCTTCCCACCCTTATTGCAGTTTCCTCGCTATGCCTTCGTATCCGAGACTCATCCGTGGTCAGGTGTCGAATTTGTGTGCGTCATCATAGACTGAATCACTCTGTATTAATTTTAGATTTTATTTATAAGTCGCAAAATCTGAACTTAACGTGATGGGTGTATTTCCGTATGTATGCATGCATTAGTTGGGAACAGGGTTGAGAATATGAACACTTTAGACCCTAGTTTATTCGTAGGTGTTTAAAAAAAATCAATTCCAGGATTTCGGTAGCATTGGATCACTGCTTAGACCCCTCAGTCACACAGCCACTGTCACAGAAGTGAATCTTACCGTGGTAGGAGTCTGTGAAAAAGATCTACTCTGCGATAACGATTAAACATAATGTAAACAGTTGTAAGGCTTTAACATTAACATTTGAGCTACACTGTATTAGGCTCTTTTCTGTCTCAGAACAGTATGCACCTTAGCAGGAGGATTTGAACAACCGAAGTTTTGCAAACTGCCAGGCCCGATGGCAAGCACATTAGTCAGGCTGTCCAGCCATATAAAAATAACCATTTGATTAAAAAAAACAATCATTTTGTTTATGGACTAGAGGATTCCAAAGAAAATTGCAAGCAAAACTTGAATCCATTCGTATGTTGGTTTAGAATATGCGATCATCAGTCTGGAACGGATTGTGAACTATTTAAATAATGCTGAGCAATGTGCATTTGAGGATGTTCTGCCACTTACCCGGTGCTGCCGGGTGTGCTCCAGATGTAAACCTCGCTGTCGTTGACTGACGATCAGTCATTGAGCGATGCAAACTTCACAGTCCCCTCGGAAGCGCCACAGTGTGACACCACCATTACTGGTAACGAGCCGATAATTCCTGACAACCAGCTGCAGGGTTCTCTTGGGTGTAACATAAAAAAAATATATGAATGGTGACCTACAGGACATTACACGTTATAATGTAAGCTAAAATACAATGGCAGTCATATGGCTCGTTGATATTTCCATGCACTGTTAAACCTAAAACTGAAGGGGGGGGGGGAGAGACATATGGGAAGGCGGTGTGTCAGCGTCAAAGCGAAGCGAAATGTTTGAAGCAGTCGAGGAGTGCTACAATTGTATGAATATGCGCTGTTGTGCATTCATTTGGCCGTCACACCAACGGTCTAAGGGTGCGGGAAGGTTGACAAAGGCTCTTGTGTGAAGCAAATAAATGGGCGCATTTGGAGCAACGCTCTATTTCAACAGGGTTGCGTGTGTGTGACGTTGAGGTGACGCCAGGGCGTTGCCATGCATGTGATTGCCTTGTGATGCTTCACGTTTGTAGGCAGCACATAGCACTCTCCTCATTCACGCTCTGCAATGCTCACTGTTTTATCAATGTATGCAGCAGCTGCTCATTTTGCATGGGATTCAGTACAATGTTAATAATAGAAATGTGAAGATGGGTATTCGTCTGGTACTCCGCTTTCCCCCCATCGTCCAAAGACACGCTGCTGCGTAGGTTAATTGGCCCGCTGAGTAAATTGCAGTCCAAAAAGTGCCCTGCGATGTACTGGCGTCACATCCTGGATACAGCCCCGCCTTGCTCCTTCTGTCTGCCGGGATAGGCTCTGGCCCCCCATGACCTTCCACAGGATTAAGTGGGTATTGAAAATGATCTTGAAGTTATAAGGAAATACTGGCAACTTTGGGTTGCAATTTTATTTAAGTATGTTGTGTCTCGGCGGGGAACCCTCCAAGGGAGTCGACCTCGGTCGTAATCCCCGCCAGACACCTGGGGTTGACTAGCGCATGCGGCCATGTGGCGTCGGCTTCCAGACCTTCAGCGGCGGCGTAACTGTTTCACCATCACTCAGCGATGCACTCACCCAGCCAGCGACAGATGCGCATAGGCCTTCTGGATGCTTTTCAATGCTTTATTCCACCAGCAACACACGGCCGGAGTAGCGGCGCACAACGAACTCCTACCCTCCTCTACATGTCGGTGCTCCTTACATCGTGACGTGGCCTCCTCAAACACTTCCCCAATGAGGACTCTCTACCTCTCACATACATGCGCTTATATCGATTTTCGCATGCCCGTACGAGCAACTGCCACCTTCGTCACCGACCATGAGTTATTTTTATGACTCAGCGTGGGTGTCATCACATTTGCTCATCCGACCTCCTCAGCACCTCGTGACTCGCTGGTAATTGGCATGGGGAGCCCCTTCAGCACTCCCCACATGCACGCGGCTTGTCACAGTCGAGGCAAGGCACCACAAGTATACATTTTTCAACTACCGTCAATGTAGCAGTCACTAGTGAACGAAGGGATCATGGAAACTAAGAGCATTATGCTTATTGAATCAAAACCCTCCAGCAATTACACACTCGATTGATTACCACTATCTCATCTCATTGTCTGAAACCTCATCTCATCTCATTATCTGAAACCGCTTAGTCCTATACAGGGTCACGGTGAAGCCGGAGCCTATCCCGGCAGACATAGGGCGCAAGGCAAGGATATACCGACTATGGGACGCCAGTCCATCGCCGGGCACTGCGGGGCAATTTAGCCTGCGAGCCAATCAACCTATGTAGCAGCATGCTTTTGGACTGTGGGAGGAAACCAGAGTGCCCGGCGAAAACCCACGGGGAGAGCATGCAAACTCCACACAGAAAGGCACCCGAGCCGAGAGATTCGAACCCGGGACCTTCTTGCTGTGAGGCGTCAGCGCTAACCACTGGGCCACCGCGCCGCCCCCTGATTACCACTATGTTGTGAACTAAATGATATAATGAATTGACAACGCATTATTATTATAGATATGTGCTGACCGAGTACAGTTGCATGAAGATGTTTTTTTCTCTCACAAGCACCGTTAGATGGCGATCAAGCATTTGATGATCTCTGAGCCGAGAGAACAACCTGTAGGTGATGGGCAAGTTCCTCTGCAGAGTTGCCACATAACACTCGAAGCACTTTTACTGACGCGCCAACTGCCGCATTATATACAGATATTCCTAATTGGTGGTGTTTGTGGGTGTGTTTTGTATCTGTCTCATGTCAGGAAGCATTGTCAAATTCACTGGCAATACTTTAATCAGTTTAATGGGTTAGTTTTGATTATGAAGACCAAGCAAACGTTGGCACATAACCCAGGTATCCTCAGGCAGTCTGAGTTCTCCCGAAATAGCAAGAGACGGCCCTCCGTGTAATAGCTGCTCCCATATTCTGGAATGGCTTTCCATTGGAGATTCGGTCAGCTGAGTCCCTGGGCATTTTCAAATCTCGTCTCAGAGCACACTTGTTCCGTAAGGCTTTAAAGTCTTCTGGCAAGGACTGTTGATGTGGCTCACTCTAGTCATGCTGGGATGATGGCTCGCTGCAGATTTATAATGAAAAAAACCCCCCAAAAAACTGTTATTGTTGTTTATTTGCCGTTCTTATGTCGTTATTGCTGACATGTGGTTCTTTCCACAGCTCTGTGCCGCACTTTTCATCCGAGTCACAAAGCGTTGGGTTGGCTCCCCCCCCCAAAAAAAGTCGATAATGGAGCAGCGTGGTGAAGTTCGCCGCATTGCATCAGGTGAAAACGCTGCTGGATGAAGGGGGGTTCCTTCATCCAGCAGCGATTTGACGACAGATTTAAAATTCATCTCATCTCATTATCTAAAACCTCTTAATCCTATATAGGGTCACGGTGAGCCGAAGCCTATCCCGGAAACACAGGGCGTAAGGCAGGAATACACCCGACGACGGGACGCCAGTCCATCGCCGGGCATTGCGGGACAATTTTAGTCTGCGAGCCAATCAACCTATCCAGGAGCATGCTTTTGGACTGTGGGAGGAAACCGGAGTACCCGGCGAAAACCCACGCGGACACGGGGAGAGCATGCAAACTCCACACAGAAAGGCACCCGAGCCGAGAGATTCGAACCCGGGACCTTCTTGCTGTGAGGTGTCAGCGCTAACTACTGGGCCACCGCGCTGCCCAGATTTAAAATTATCATAGTTTATTTTCAAAGGATTACTAATATTTTACAAAATCAAAGTTAGAATTATTATGTAGAGAGCCGTTGACATGTACTATGTCTTTAAAAAAATTGGAGACCTAAAAAAACCTCACGCACAAATGAAACACTATAGTTTTAGAGTAAAAACAACTATTATGCGGTGACTGTTGACTTCACAAGCCTGGGGATGGACTGAGCCGTATGTATGCACACGTCTCAATTACGCACCCCGTCACACAGGTGACAATATTTATCATTTCCGTGCGGGTTTTTTTGCATGCAGCCGTGCCATGAAAGTACACGCACAAGTTGTTATATGTAGGATAGGAGATGAACTTTACTCCGTCCAATAAATCTCGCGTTGCGCGCAACTTATTTCCTGTTTAGAAATTGTGTGCAGTGGGGGGGGGGCAGCTGTCATTCGACGGTAGAACGTGGCTTGCGGGAGGAATGTGAATGAAGCCATTAGCTCCAACTGAGTGGCGCATCGCTCCGCAAGGCCCACACCTCGGTACGCTTGCTCTCGTATAAAATATTTAGGCCGTCCCATGTAGCCCCACTCACCCGAATCATTATATTCGTTTCCGAGCTGCATTTTGTTTTGAATTAAATAAAGTTCAACAATTTACGTCATAATCCTACCGACGGAATTGTCGGAATTGTGTGACATTTTGTTCAGTCGTGCAAAGTCCGTGAACCTCCAACCCTGCTGCACCGGTGGTGGGAAGAACAGCAACAGAGCATCGTTGTCCCGTGGACATATTTACCCTCGTCACCCTTGTTCGCCGCCTTACATCAGTAACTGGAGCGGTTTACATTTTCTCCACTGTCTCGTTTCATCGGCGGCACAGTGGCGCAGTGAGTAGTGCTGTTGCCTCACGGAAATAACCAGTTCGATTCCGTGCTCGGGTGCATTTCAATGTGGAGTTTGCGTGTTCTCTCCGCCAAGTCCGCGTGGATTTTCGTTGGGTGCTCCGGTCTCCTTCCAACGTACACAGATACGCTGCTACCAAGGTTAATTGGCCTGCTGAGTAAATTGCACCCAGTGCCTCGTGATGTACTGGCGTCACACCCTGGGTATAGCCCCGCCTTGCGCCTTGTGTCTACAGGGATAGCCCCCGCACCCCCCCACCCGCGACCCTGTACAGAATCAAGTGGGTAATGATGATGGTGACGATCATTATGTATAGGGATAGTGTCTGGTGGATTGGCACCGGCCGTCAATATAGCTGCTTCCCCCCTCCACCTCTCTTTTCTGCAGCACTTCGGGCAGCTGGGGAAAAGGCGCTAAATACATTGGTTTAAGTATTATTAATTATACACGAACGGGAAACGTGCATCCTAGCAATTTGTTGACATGACTGATGGTGGAGCGGCCTGTGTTAGAGGAGAATGATATAGAAACTGGCCAGCTGTCTTGAAAGTGGTCGGAGTACCCACTCTGTGCCCCACTAACTTCAGTGTAACCAATTATACGACTGGATGGACAGAGGCAGAAACATTTAACAGCTCGCCAATTGGTTTTAAATGGCCCACTGGGAGAATGAGCCCAGCCGAAGACCTCTGGAGTACAAGTCTTGCTAAATAACAATTAATAATAATGAAAGTCAAGTTTCATACTCATGACGTCATGGAAGCATCTAGAAGATAGCACAAAGTCATAGCATTATTTTTTTAATCCGTAAAATCCTCTCTTGATACCAAGGATATTTTTCAGTGGTGTCTTGAATGTCAATATTTAACCACTTCAGTGTATGTATAACTGTTTATGGGAGGCACCCAAATCCCAAGCTCTGTAAATATAGATGACATAATCCATCGCTGTATTGGCATATGATTATTGAACAGTCGAAGCCTATGACACCTGTTAAACTCATGTACTAATCAGCCTGAAAAAAACCTGCTTTGTCATTCATTCGTTATCTCGTGTCATCTCATTTTCAGAAACCGCTTAGTCCTGTATAGGGTCGCGGTGAGCCGGAGCCTATCCCGGCAGACACAGGGCGCAAGGCAGGGATATACCCACGCTGGGACGCCAATCCATCACCGGGCACTGCGGGCAATTTAGTCTGCAAGCCAATTAACCGATACAGCAGCATGTTTTTTGGACTGTGGGAGGAAACAGGAGTGCCCGGCAAAAACCCACGCTGACATGGGGAGAACATGCAAACTCCACACAGAAAGGCACCCGAGCCAAGAATCGAACCCGGGACCTTCTTGCTGTGAGGCGACAGAGCTACTCACTGCGCTACCGTGCCACCCAAAAACCTGATTATCTTCTGAGATATCTTCACGAGCTTCATTGGCCATGTGGGTTGCTTCTTGCCAGTAGGTATAGTTTACACGTGAGCCAGTGCCGTTGGTGGATCCAGTGTTCGTCTCATCAGGAGACTCGTGTGGTGCGCCTGCACAAATGTGCCACTCAAATTCAATGTTTGCTTCATTGTGGCACACAGGTGCGTAATTCTTGTGATGTACTTAACCCTGACGGGGTCAATCGCTCCATCGTTTGTGCGTTTTTTTCTTCCCGCAATAGAGGAGCAGGATTATGAAATGGTTTCTGTGCTTTGGATGATGGGCCGAGACTCATTTTTATTTCTCCCCCCCTGATGTCATGGCCCTTGGCATATGCTAAGTATGCAGGTGGGGACAGCCAGTCAATTACTTGCGTGGAGGAAAATGGAGCCAGACCTTATTGAGCTGTCCCGTAATGGTGTATGACAGGTGGCTTAATCTATTAAAAACACCCCTCAGCCCTACAAACCATCCCGCTACATCCCTAAAGAAAAAAAACCCTCGGACATTGTCATAAATAATGCGCGGTCCATATTTGCAAGTAATTGTGCACACAGCTGTATTGTCATGCTTCGTGTACCTTTGAACTTAAGTAATGGTCAGAGGTTTCTCGATATCCGAGGCAGTGCACCAAAAAAAATCAACACTTTATTTATTTTAAGCTACTTGCATCCGAAGTATAAATGCATCAGCCAATGCAATGCATTACTATTATTAACTTGGCAGAGACGACTAAAGAAAGCATAGAGAGAGAGACTGCATTTAGTTGGCTTTATTGGCAGCAGAGAAAAAGCCTGATTAGCATTGCACCGAGTAACTTTGAAGTCGGTGCACATAGTCAGGTGGCTCATTAAACTCAGCGAGATTTAACTGATCACACTGGTATGATCTACATGTTATATAATCTTGATTTCAGAAAATTGCTTTAATTGAATAACTACCATGCGGGATGGTGTAGCTACAGCAGCATGTGAACATAATAAATATAAACCAAGTGTACAATTACATAATGTGTGGGAGCAAAAGGGACAATTTTTAACAGTATTTCTTTTAAAACATATTCATTTCTTGAAATTATATCTTTTACGGAACAGCAATACACGCAAAGAACCTGGAAAGCACGAGGTAAATCCCTGGCCACGGCTAATATCATGGCGAGAGGTCTGAACTAATCTGGGGCTTTCTCTTCACCAATCCACACACTCAAAAGTAGAAACTAATTTTTTTGAACACAATATCAATCTCTCTAGGGATACAGACTAAAAGCGGGTGGCCAAACACTGACAATATGTGACTTACGATTGACTGATAATACAGTGAGATTTACATTTTAATTATTTTAGTCATAAATACGTGTTTTTCTAAAGTTTTGTAAAAGGAACAACTATCAGTTATCACTGAATATCAGTATGGTTTAAAATTTTTCATTAAAGGAAAAGATTACTGTAGTCTTATAGGGTCTGTATTTGGATACCCGCTTTTGAACTGTAGCCCTAGATTGAATGATTTTGTGTTCAAAAAAAATATTTCTGCTTTTGAGTACGGTAAAAGCGAGTCATTGAAAATTTTAATTTTTATCCTATTTTATTTTCAACGTTTTTTTAGTCTTAGCCATTTGTTGTTTGAAGTATACGGGCAAATCAAGTCAAGCTCTTTGAAGTGTTAATCAACAAAACAGAATTCTTGCATCCAACAATTTTTGATGGGCAAGAACCTGATTAATTTATAGAAACCATTAAGAGGTGTAAAGTTCTGGACTGGTTTACCCCAAACTAGGCATTGCCCCCTACAGACGTAAAAATGTCAAGTCAGCTCAGTGCGTGTCTAGCATCGGGAAAATATCGCCCCCATCAGGCTGAATAAAGAGCAATTTGTAAGGATCGTTTCTATGGTGGGTCCAGGATCGGCTTGTCACCAGTCCTCAAACTTTTCACTAGATTGCATTGTCATCCGAGTTATGCCTGCGTGCAAAATTTCAGTTCTCCAGCTTTTTCGGAAATGTTGTAATTTTTGGCTCAAAGATTTTAACCATTACACACCCCCCCCCCAATGCATCTCATTATCTCATCTCTCATCTCATT
>JAZEWT010000015.1:11624800-11635631 GCA_036362905.1 Mordacia mordax | reverse complement strand
ACTCCACACAGAAAGGCACCCGAGCCGAGAGATTCGAACCCGGGACCTTCTTGCTGTGAGGCGTCAGCGCTAACCACTGCGCCACCGCGCCGCCCAAGAAACGTAATCTCTTTTCAAGTGGTCTATCACAGCAAGCGACGCCTGCTGTTTCAGCTGGTAGATAACTTTATCGCCTAATGTGTGGTCTTGTTATGTGACTTCACACGCCACTAAATAACAAGCAAACGCCACTGTGTACTCTATTTCGCATTAAGATTGTATTTGCGGCTTGATATTCTGCGATTTTAATGTGGCGCTAAAAAGCCACTGAAATCGCATGTTCCGATCGCAGGAACATAGCCCAACATGGCAATATCCACCTAACTGATTGGTAGGCTCCATGCATGGCCATTTGCTAAATCTACAGAGGCAACAATTCGCTGTTGGAGCTTAATGTTGTATTGCCCTGCATACCACGTTCGAGTTCATGTCAGCGTCAAGTTGTTATTTATAAAAATAATAATAATTGCATTTATAGAGCGATTTTCACCCGAGGGTCACAAAGTGCTAAACAGAGCTGTGGAGAGAACGGCATATCAACAACAACGACATAAGAACGGAAAATAAGCAACATCCTGATGTCGAAAAAATCGTACTTACTAAGTGTATACCACAAGGTTCCACTCGAGGTCCATTACTGTTCTCTTTGTGTGTATTTCTGGAGTTGCGTGGCTACGGCACGTTCAAAGACCTGAGAGATGAATGGTAAATTTGAGATGGGGCGATAATTTTCAGGGATGTTGCCATCGAGGCCAGGTTTTTTAAGCAAGGGGGTAACTGCGCTACATTTGAATAATGGGGGAACGATACCAGAGCGAAGTGAGTTATTAAACAGATTAATGACGAACGTGGCAAAGAATTTGAAAATTTCCCTGATGATTTTGGATGGGAAAGGATCCAGGGAGCAGTTTGTGGGCCGAGATCTGGTAACTAAAAAAGATACCTTGAAATTCCGCTAATTCGGAAAATTGCAGGTGATTGAGGCTTGGTAGAGATACGATGGGCTTCAGTTTTTTCTGAGAAAGCCCGAATCAACTAATTCGCCTGATCTTTATGAGTGAAGGGAGGTGAGGGTAAGTGACTGGATGGACGAAGGAACTGATTAATGGTAGAGAAAATAATCTTGGGCTCGTCGCAAGTATCAGCCAGAATGCTTGAAATTGGCTAGTACGGGCACTGTCAAGTGCCTTCCGGTAGCGGATGAGTTGTTCCTTAAAGATTTGCCCATAAACGGTGAGGCCAGATTTTCTCCAAGTCCTTTCAGCCCTGCATACATTCGCCTTGAGATCCCGGAGTTCAGCAGTATACCAAGGGGATGGTTCTCTGCCTGAAACATAGCGTGATTTTAATGGGTCCAAAACATCACGTATGCTTGATAGAACCTTGTTGTAAGTTTCTGCTGTCGCATCAGAGGCAATGTGAGTCGAGGTGGAGAGTGAAGTACTCTTGATTGCTGTGGTGAATATGTCTGAAGTAAAGGCGTTTAGGTTTCGAAATTGGAAATGCCGCTTGGTGATGGAAATTGGAGGCAATACTTTAAGATAAAACCACACAGCGGAACTTCACATTAGCCTTTAGAAGTAAATAGAATGGCCAAACTGTATTTGTAACACCACGAGAATTGTACTAATTGCAACTGTTTCACGTTATATTCCGAATGGTCCCAGATGTAAAGCCAATACGTATTTTAAATAATAATTCACGATATAAATATATCACACAGAAAGTGGTTGTTATCTACATGTCGAGCCACTTTCATTGTATTAATTTCCTGTGGGCTTCTTGGGTTTACGGCAAATGTTTATTTACCCTATGGGTGGTGATAATTTACTGGGCCTGTACTAATGAGGATGAGTTCCTTTTGTAAAGAATGCTAATGCAACTGACAGGCATGAAATAATTCTCCTGTTCTTTTCAATAGCTCATGGCGAATGTAATACCCAAAGGCATCACAGCGTTTGCATTGGTCCCATCCTTTGCACAGTTACTGTTGGAGCCATAGATTTGTTTTAATGACATGCAGCAATATTGTCTTTTGTGAAAGTTGCGACTGAATGACAAATTTGTAAAAATATTACGACATTAGTCGTGTGATCTTAAAACAACTACTAAATTTGCCAGGCTGTATAATGACGGCTGTGTTCAGTCGGCATACAGAAAATTCACTTTCGAGACTATAAAAAAAACTCATGAAATCGTGTCCCATGGGCTGATAAATATAATGAAAGATCCTTAGTTTTTGACATCCGTTATCAGTATTCAACATCTGTTACACCCTGCCTACGCATGTATGTAAATAGAGAATTCATAGTTTTGTTCAGGGGCGGCACAGTGGCGCAGTGATTTGCGTTGTCGCCTCACAGCAACAAACTCTGGGTTTAATTTCCGACTCGGGTGCCTTTTGGTGTGGAGTCTGCGTGTTCTCCCACCGTCTAAAGACACGCTGCTGTCTATGTTAATTGGCCTTCTGAGTAAATTGATCCAAAAAGTGTGCCCTGTGATGTACTGCCATCACATCCTTGGTATTCCCCCGCCTGGCGCCCTCTGTCGGCTGGGATAGGTTCTGCCCCCCGACAATCCTGTACAGAATTAAGCGGGTATTGATAATGAATTGTTTTGTTTATAACATGAACAAACAAAAAAACCTTTCAAATTCTTTTTAATTCATATTAATGAAAACATTCTTTAGCGTAAGAGAGCCTGTACAGTGATTTATGTATTATTAAATATTGATTAGCAGATGCCCTTATCCAGGGCGACTTACATCATTATAGAGGTGTGAGGAAACCACAGAGAGGCGAGAGGAAAGAAAGCAGCCATGCATTCAGCCGGCACCAACATTTGCCGACACTGTGTATCCCGGCCAACAGAGGGCGCAAGGTGGGGGAATACCCAGGATGTGACGCCAGTATATCCTAGGGTACACTTATTTGGGCAATTTACTCAGCAGGGCAATTAACCTCGGCAAGAGCATGCTTTTGGACTGTGGGGGGAAACCGGAGCACCCAGCAAAAACCCAAGAGAGCAGGGGGAGAGAATACGCAAACTCCACACAGAAAGGCACCCGAGCCGGGAACCGAGCCTGTGACCTTCTTGCTGTGCAAGTATGCGTTTGTTGCAAAAAGCCCCCCCCCTCCAAAGTGTTCAACAAGTCATGTTTAATGACAGACACACTTAGAATAATTGAAGTCTTAAAGTGGCTGACAAATCTCACGTTTGTACAACAGCTTGAGAATGGTGACAAGCTGATAAGGAGCAGCTTGGTTTGTTGATCCCAGTCACATCAGCAGCTGTTCACAGCATGTCTTGTAGTCATTATGGTTCATCAGACATTCATTACCACGTGTTGATTTTACACTGAAATCCCAACATTGAGGGTTTGTTTGGTCGACTGGCATGTAGGAGAGAACAATAATGTCAGATGGCCCTAAAGCAACAGCAAAAATCTCCTGAAGAATAATTATGAATTGTATTTTACCATTTCAAACGATGACATAGCTATTATTGTCATTGACAGTGTACTGAAATTGGGGCATTGACAAGATGGCAGAGCACAAGTTATCTAAAACCATACAAAGCATGTTCAAGAAAATGAGTTATATGAAAAGATATGTACTGCTTACACAACAGAATATATACTATATATAGGGCATTTGTTGAAGGCGGACTGGGATCAAGTTGATAAAATAGAGAGATGAACAAAAGTTTGGAGAATGGAATTTCATAATGAAAAGCACCGGCGATGGACTGGCGTCCCGTCGTCGGGTGTATTCCTGCCTTACGCCCTGTGTTTCCGGGATAGGCTCCGGCTCACCGTGACCCTATATAGGATTAAACGGTTTCAGATAATGAGATGAGAGATGAGATAATGAAAAGCAATAACATTGTCTTAAAATCAAAATATATAATACGTGGCAGTGGACAATCAGCGCATATTACCTACCATGACATATGGGTCGGGAAAATAGACTTTAACAAAGGACACAGAACAAAATACAAAAAGCTGCACAAACAAGCATGCAGAGGCAAACGCCGTGATTTATGTGGAGACAGAAGAACACATGGGTTGGAGAATGAATACTAATCGGAAGTATAATCATGACTTAACAAACGTGGGCTTGGACAGGAGAGGGATGATGGCAGTTAGAAAGGATGGATGATGTCAGTTGGACAAGACTGGTGATGGAAAGGTAGACAGAATGTGTCTGAGAGAATGACCACTGTGAAGAGATCAGCGCGTATGTGGGGAGCACGTTGGAATGTGGCATTATGGGACTGGAAGAGTGATAACGATGTGGGGGAAGCCTTTATCCAGCGGTGGAAAGAACATGGCTGGTTATAAGCCCACGGTTTACATACATAAATGTAATCAATCATTATTATGACGTCTTTCTAAAAAAGCAGACAAGCCTTAGACATATTCATTCTAAGATAATGAAACATGGTGCCAATGAATTGCAAAAGACACACATTGACCGCAGTTGTGTCTTCTTATTCTATAGAGCAAACCTACACATGGACAACTTCCACATTGATTTAATTACATTTCATGTATCCATGTCCCAAGCAGTAGTGTTCTCCCATTACACTGCACAGTAATTCTAGTAAGGTCCATCTATATGATTTGCTATGAATAAAAAGTGGGGCCTGATGTTGAAAACGTGATACCTAAATACGTGAAGTCAGTTGATACCAGGACGTCAATACAACAAACCCGTTTCACATGCATTCTCTACAATGAGCCTCCAGTTGAGATATGCTTAGTACTGAGTTGGGAACCCTGAAATGTATGGCGTATTTGTTTTGATATGTATGCTATTCTATCTTTGGAAAATGCTTATCATTTATGTAGGAAAAGCCTGAGTCAGGATTTTATAAAAAGAAGAAATCACATTGAGGATGTTTGGCCAATTCCATTTCAGATAAATGGTTTGCATCTGTCTAATTGGAATCCAATGGCTCAAATGAGAGTATACTTGACTAAACATGTCCGCTATCACGAGTGGTTTTGTATTGCAACATTGCAATAAAATTTGTTAACATGGTGTGTTATGCCATATGGTTAAATGGTGTCCGCACGGTATATATGAATTATAATAATTTCAAGTTGTATCACAATTTATTTAATGTGATAATAATAATTGCATTTAGGGCGGCGCGGTGGCGCAGTGGTTAGCGCTGACGCCTCACAGCAAGAAGGTCCCGGGTTCGAGTCTCTCGGCTCCGGTGCCTTTCTGTGTGGAGTTTGCATGCTCTCCCCGTGTCCGCGTGGGTTTTCGCCGGGTACTCCGGTTTCCTCCCACAGTCCAAAAGCATGCTCCTGGATAGGTTGATTGGCTCGCAGACTAAAATTGTCCCGCAATGCCCGGCGATGGACCGGCGTCCCGTCGTCGGGTGTATTCCTGCCTTACGCCCTATGTTTCCGGGATAGGCTCCGGCTTCACCGTGACCCTATATAGGATTAAGCGGTTTCAGATAATGAGATGAGATGAGATAATTGCATTTATAGAGCTGTTTTCACCTGAGGGTCACAAAGCGCTGCACAGGGCTTCGGAGAGAACGGCATGCCAACCAACGACAGAAAACGGAAAATCAGCAATATTTTTTCGTATAGCCCTTTGTCAGTCTATTACTGTATCACTATCTGACATGGGAATTGCAATGCCGTACGTTCCTGCAGCGGATCGTGAATACAGCGAAGAACATCATTGGCACCCCTCTCCCCTTCGTCCAGGACATCTACTTCAAACGCTGCACACACGAGGCCTCGAGCATTGACAAGGACTCCCTCCTACTCCTCCTATGAACTGTTTACTCTCCTGCCGTTTGGCAAAAGGTACCCAAGTACCCTGGCCAAATCTACCAGACTGCAACAGTGTCTTCCCCCAAGCCATCAGGCTCCTCCTCAATACCATGCCAACCCGCCCCTCTTCATCATAACAAGCAGGACACAGACGCATATCTACACTGGCCACTTCATTCATTCATATCAGTACCCGCTTGATCTTGTACGGGCGTAGGGGGTGGCGGAGCCTATCCCGGCTGACAGAGGGCGCAAGGCGGGGGAATACCCAGGATGTGACGCCAGTACATTGCAGGGCAGACTTTTTCTGCCAATTTACTCCGCAGGCCAATTAACCTCGGCAGCAGCGTGTTTTTGGACGGGGCTCCTGGCAAAAGCCCACGCGGGCACGGGGAGCTCGCAAACTACACACAGAAAGGCACCCGAGCCGGGAATTTAACCCTGAAACTTCTTGCTGTTAGGCGACTGCATTACCCACTGCGCCACCGCACCGCCCTGGCCACTTTACTCAACTATTTGTAGTCCATGTGCTCTGCGTGTTTTGCCCTGCCCTGCTGAATGTGCATTCAGCCTTGTTTTTGTTTTTGCACTGGGGACCATAAGAAACGCAATTTCGTTCCTCCATGTACTGCGATTGTCTTCGGATGGGATGACAATAACGTTTATCTATCCGTCTACCGGATGAAGGCCTCCCATACAGTGGAAGTCATGGGCAATTTGAGCTTTGTGAAGATGTGACGAGAGTCATTTCAGATGGTGATCTCCACTGACGTTAGCTGATGCCAGGAATTGAACTAAGGTGGCTGGGTTCAGAGCGCAATGATCTAGCCCACGTGCCACTATATCACCCCGTGGATACAGTCTCTCTTGTCATCAACGGGCTCCTACGTGCAAGGCGGTGTCGTTGAATAGGCTCATGGATACAACATCATGGCTAAGGGCAAGGCTGTCGTGCCGTGTGAAATCAAGCGCGCTCGCGTTCGTGTTGAACGCTGTTTTAGAATTCAGCACCGCACCGGCTGTCATTACCGTTGTGTTGACGGAGCAGGTTTTTACAGAAACTGAGTCTTGTGTACATAAATAGTTTTATCCCCTTAAGTCACGCGACAAATATGCACACTAGGATGAATGTTTAACATATTTCAGCACAAAATGAGTCGCAATACACCTATTGATAAATGACTCCTATTATGTCGTCATAAATGGAACTAAAAACATCGTTTACGAGAGAGCCTTGGAAGCCGAAGCACTCCCAGCGCGCGTGTGTAAACACCAGTGTACATTTACTGCGCTATTCTAACGGGTACGGTCGAGTTGCACTAGCTCCCACTGAAAATGGTGCTGAACTTTTTAAATTAGGGATCATATTCGCGCATATTTGCAGTATCTACAGTGTGTTTTTGATTAGTCAATCAGTCCGTTGTTTATCATCGTCCTGGCAGCGACTTTGAGCTACTGCATTTAGAATAGGGGGCTATTAAGTTCTATTTAAATCACAGTCGCTAGCCTTTAAATTTATATGGTTAAACACGATTTTTTTTTCTAAATATGTAGCTAAACTGGAATACACTACTGAACAACATCCCTGCACACGATAATAATCTCTGCTCCCTTCCACGTGTTAACATAACCTAGTCCACTGTGGCAGAACCACTTACTCTCAACTATTACATTCTCCGTTCAACTTGTACATGCGACACTGCACAGTTGTCCATGCTCTGTTCATAGCCGTGCGTGTGAACATACTAATCCGGGAATGTGTTTTCCCCCATTCTACCTGAACACGCCGTATGCCATCGCATTAATTAACGAAAGCTCTTTTTGGCACTTGAAATATGTGCGGCACAAATATTCCACGCATACAAAATCCTTGTGTTCTTTCAGGATCCCCCACCTGTTGCTCCAAAAGATGTCTGACGTTTCACTGCAGGCGCTATGAGCTTTTTGAATAAGTATGCTGCCCACCAAAAACACACGTGGGCAAGTTATACGGTATAGATGTGAAACACACGCAATATTCATACAAACTTGTCTTTTCCCCTGAATTACATGATATATTTTGAGGTTTACTTATTGTACTCTTGAGTTATCTCAAGTCAGTAATGCTGTAGAGCATGGGCTCTTGCTTATATTATATACATAGCCAGGTCTGTCTCTGTAAAGGTTTCATTAACCGTGCATATATAAAATATGAAGGCCACTCTAAAATTGCCTTTTGAAGCATGCGTGAAATCAGATAAAAAGATGACAAATTGATAATAAAATAAATATGGAGTAAATATATTTTAAATATTAAACCATGCTAATGGACCTGCCGTTCTATGCATCAGCGTGCATTGTCATTGAATTGAGGATAGTGTATGAAGCAGGCATTGCGGTTTTGCAGGCCAATTCTGGTAGCAAAACCACTAATGCATTTGTAGATTAGATGACAAAAAAAGAGTAATGGCTAGAAAACACCTCATCTTTGTTTGATCGTGCAGTCCCTTGAGAAATTTTCCACGGACTAGTCTGCCTTATAAGTACACAAGTGTGGCTCTTCTGAATTGTTTGACTTTGTTAAAGAGACAAGAAAAGGCTTTAGGTTCAATGTGACTCAATGGGAAGAAAGCGTTTTACAATGTGCCCCTCTGTTCCTGTTTATTTGTTCGTTTGAAATGTTTCCACCAGTTTTATTTAACATGCCTGTTGGTAGGTGTTCAGCTATCGGCATGTACTTTATTTACCAATGTGTTGAGTCCATACAAATTCAAGATGGAATCGTATTTGCCAGGTAGCGGATGCAAATGCATATATATCGACCTTGTGTGCAATGAATAAGGAAGGGTGCTGTTAAAAATAAACCTCACTCATTTTTTTTCAGCATTTGACCAAGCTGAAGAACTAATTTTATACTAATGTTCAATGTGTTGCATTCTTAAAGTAAAGAATGTATTGACCAAGAGTTTTGTTACTATTGCATTACTTATTGCTCTGGGGTCATTGTGGTGTCAGGTTATTGAAAAAAATATGAATCTCTTGAGAAATGGACACATTCTCTTATTTTGAAAATCCTACTTCTCTGTCGGTGACTGAAGCAATTGTGCACTGCCATGTCTGCATTATCTTTAGTGCATAGATAGTCAAATGTTAACATCTGTGGGGGTCCCATTGAACACATACATATTATTCTAGGGGGGGCATAAATTTTTACATGTCAGCTCATGCGTTTCAAAAGATTTGCATCTGTGTGTGTGCTGGCAAACGTTAACACTCGCGAACGCTCGCAAAATGCAGCATACATATGCATGGGTTTTTTTTTACAAAAAATACAATTTGTCCATGCAGACTAACAAAAGTTGACATTAAAAAATAACTTTGCACGCAATTAAAAATTCCAACATGGTGTGGCATGTCCCGAATCGTCTCGATATGTATGCAGTGTAATGCTTCACGCTGGAAAGAACCACAGTGGAAAGTATAGACCACTTCACACCTCTTGATCATATCTGTCAGCTATTGTCATCCCAAAAAAAGTCTGAATTTGTATTTGACATATTTCTATTAGTGTCGTTTTTAGTGAAAATTGAGCTCATGGCTTTTATATATTTTTAGACTTCTGCCTTCATGAACTGTTCTTTATTTCGATCATTACTTCCAAAAGTTGTACTTTATTTCCCGCAACCGCAAAAATGTGCACACATTATAATTACCTACAGGTTCATTAATAGAATGTGTCTTCCAATTTTGGTGCATGTGTATGCTTGAGAATTTTAAAATGACGAATGTGGAGGCACCAAACTAAGGGAGGGTCAGGGAATGGTTCTGACATCACTCGCAACTGATGTTTTCCGTGGTTGAGAAACGAGCTTGGATTGTTGCAATAGCTGTCCCGGTGCACTAACCACCACATTAACTGTTCACCAGACCATTTTCCTCCGAACACTAGACACGCACACATTTGTAAACACACCCATACACTGATCGAGGAAATCCAAACAAGCATAATTTTCAGTCGCAGCAAGCAATGCTAGTTTTGCTGGGCCGACGCCACATTGCCTGAATTTGAGAGACGCTGTGTGTGGATGTCTACAGACGGTCGCGCAATCTGCTGCTTAGTTATCCGTGTTCACTCAAACGTGAGGGTTTGGGTCTCATAGGACAGATTATGCAAAATTGGATAAGTGCCAATATTTTATAGCACTCTTTTGTAGATTTTACTGGAAAGCTTAGGGTGTTGTGTTGCTAACCGTTACATTATTATTCTGTATACGCGTATTACAAATATATTATAATTTTCGGGTAGAGAGTAATTTTATGAAGTTGATGTTGCTTTGCGATTTTCTGCTTAATTTCACCATGATGCAAGTACAACTTCCTCATATTTCAGAATATTGCGTCACGTGGACAATTTAATAAACTTAGATTCTTCTCATCTCATCTCATTGTCTGAAACCGCTTTGTCCTATACAGGGTCACGGTGAAGTCGGAGCCTATCCCGGCAGACACAGGGCGCAAGGCAAGGATATACCGACGATGGGACACCAGTCCATCGCCGGGCACTGCGGGGCAATTTAGCCTGCGAGCCAATTAACCTATGTAGCAGCATGCTTTTTGGACTGTGGGAGGAAACCGGAGTGCCCGGCGAAAACCCACGCGGACACGGGGAGAGCATGCAAACTCCACACAGAAAGGCACCCGAGCCGAGAGATTCGAACCTGGGACCTTCTTGCTGTGAGGCGACAGCGCTAACCACTGGGCCACCGCGCCGCCCTACTTAGATTCTTCAAAGCGTTAATGTAGTTTGTGATATAATAATTGCACTTCTAGAGCACTTTTCACCCGAAGGACACAAAGTTCTGCACAGAACTGTAGAGAGAACGGCACGTCAACAACAACAACATGAGAGTAGATCAATTAAAGTAATCTCATCTCATTATCTGAAACCGCTTAATCCTATATAGGGTCACGGTGAAGCCGGAGCCTATCCCGGAAACATAGGGCGTAAGG
>JAZEWT010000015.1:11576172-11589724 GCA_036362905.1 Mordacia mordax | reverse complement strand
AAACAAATCATAAAATGTATTACGCTGCTATCATACAGAAAGTGTGAGTGATGCGCGCATTCATCTATGCCCTGTGCCGTAGATGGCTTATGAACGTCCACAGAATGAGTTCACGACATCAACTTAATACGTTTGCAAGTGCTTGACGTGACCTGTCCGCCTGTTTGTTTTCAATTCTCTCAGCCGCCAACAGCAAATCATTCACATTGTAAATGGTCACATCGTTTCTCACTCCGTGTTTGCATTGACACCCTTGACCACGTTATGAAAGCAGCCCTGGATGTCATTAGGACACATACCACGTGAGCAGGGACAGGAATAGACGGCTGAATATTTGCGCGGGTAGCAGACTGTGCTACGAGCGGAGCCGCCACCTCACGGCAAGAGCACCTTTCTGTACGGATTGTGTGCGTTCTCCCCGTGTCCGCGTAGTACCTCGATTTCCTGCCACTGTCTAAAGACGTGCTGTTTAGGTTAATTCATCGTCATCACTTTCAATACCTTCTTAATCCTGTACAGGGTCCTGGGGGGCCGGAGCCTATCCCGGATGACAAGGGGTGCAAGACGGGGCTATTTTGAGGACATGACGCCACGACATCGCAGGGCACTAGGGGTAATTTATTCAGAAAGCCAATTAACCCAGACAGCAGCGTTTCTTCGGACGGTGGGAGGAAACCGGAGTGCCCGGCAAAAACCCACGCGGACACAGCAGAGAACACGCAAACTCCACACATAAAGGCGCCTCACAGCGCTACTCACAGTGCCACCGTGCCGCCCATCCAGGTTAAATTTCCACCGGTACCCTGAGATGTTGTAACTTGCTTATTCCTCCCCGCTTGGTAATTGTTAAAAAGAGCTACATAGCTAAACGGTTCCTTTCAACTTAAATAAAAACTGAGTGACATAGCCAACATTTGCGACGAATATCGACTCAACCTTAAGTTAATACCTGGTGATGCATGTAAATATTGGCACCGAGGATTCAAAGGCTGTCTTCCAGGTGTGTTGATGGCGGCACTAACGCGCGTGTGTGCTAAGAGAACCATGACGTTACGTTTTCCTTACGCCATGCATTCCCTTGGAGAGCTCTCCGTCAAAAGCTTTATACCTGTGTAGCTTGGTCTCTTCTTATTCCAGGGGTCTTTCCAGCGCATCTCCTCCAAGCCTCCCCGATCGCAAGTCTCTCCACGCTGCACTGCTGTTCCTCGCCCGCTGAGCCGCGCCGTGCACCTTGAGAACTCGGCTCCGTGTCTTCGGCGTGCAGCGGGATTCCGCGGTAAATACACGCCTCGTCTTTACAGTTTGCCACTGCTCACCCAACTTCAGCCAACGAGCTTGTCGCGATGATTCTTCTTCTGCATAAGACTGGGAGCGGCGCGGTGGCGCGGTGGCGCAGTGAGTAGCGTTGTCGCCTCACACAGCAAGAAGCCAGGGTTCGATTCCCGCCTAGTGTGCCTTTCTGCGGGGAGTTTGCGTGTTCTTTCCGTGCCGGATTGCGTTTTCGCAGGGTACTCCGGTTTCCTCCCATCGTCCAAAGACACGCTGCTGCCTAGGTTAATTGGGCTGCTGAGAAAATTATCCCAAAAAGTGTACCTGGTGATGTACTGTCGTCACATCATGGGTAGTCCCCTGCTTTGCGCCTTCTGTCGGTCGGGATAGGTTCCATCCTCCCCCCCCATTTCATGCGACCCTGTAAAGAATGAAGTGGGTATTGATAATGAATTAATGAATAATATTGAGGGCAGCACAGTGGCCCAGTAGGTAGCACTGTCGCCTCACAGCAAGAAGGTCCCAGGTTCGAATCTCGGCTCGGGTACCTTTCTGTATGGAGTTTGCATGTTCTCCCTGTGTCCGCGTGGGTTTTCGCCGGGCACTCCGGTTTCCTCCCACAGTTCAAAAAACATGCTGCTGCATAGGTAAATTGGCTTGCAGACTAAATTGCCCACAGTGCCCGGAGATGGACTAGCGTCCCATCGTGGGTATATCCCTGCCTTGCGCCCTGTGTCTGCCGGGATAGGCTCCGGCTCACCACGGCCCTGCACAGGACTAAGCGGTTTCTAACAATGAGATGCGATGAGAATAATATTGATGTCTTCGTCTACCCAGGGAAACGTTACTAAGTTATCACGTCTCTTTTTTGTTGCTTTGGGGATATGTTGATCAGTTGGTTTTACATTTTCTCACGTGGAGGGACATTTGAGTTAGAGGAATACTTTCACACACCGAGGCGAAAAATCCTGCGGAACTCTGTGGAGGAAATAGTAATTGTTCCAATCTAAGACGGGTGGCATATGTCCGAGACAAGAGTTATGGTTAACGTTCAAATCCTACACTGCCTCCAAAAGGCACTTTGCTGATTTGCATGCAGGTGCCTGAATTACGGTGGCTACATTCGTGTGATCCACCAAGCCCGGGTACCAAGATTCTGGACCAGACATGGAAAACCAATGAAAGAAACAGCGAGAGCCATTGCTGATGTCCTCACAGCGCTTGTGCCAGTATTGTGCGCTCTTTCGTGCGTCGTGAAGTGCCAAAGACTCGCTCGCGCGAGGTCACGGGATGTGCTTGTGGGTTAACAGATTGAGACGACTGGCAGATGCACCACGTGTGCTCTCCACTCTGCGGCGTTTGAATACTTAAGCCGATTGGCGCTCTGCTCGCTGATGCGAGTGCTGCTTCTGTACCCTCCGATCCACAAGCAGGACTAGAGGCGCATGCCATTCAACAATGTCCACCCTCAACCAGATGTTGCTTCCAGTGTCTTGTCGCCATTTCGGTTCCGCTGTGTACGGTGGGTCACGAGGCACGAGATAAAGGGGTCTCGGATTTTGCCACAGACTTTGTAACCAGATGGATTAGTGGTAGAAAGAGCAGCTGTCAGTCGAAAGTTCATATCCTGGTTTGGGGATCATCGTTCTGGGGTTAATAAAATAGGTACCACTTTGTTGGAATGTAACCACTGGTTGTCACTATATAAAGATTCGCTCCTTCCATACAAATGTGGAATTTCCACCACTACCTCAGGGCAGGAGACGAGCACGACCTTAATAGTCATTTGAGAGAGGAATCATTTTGACCTGTTTTTTCTGCATCCTGAACTGCTGTGCAGACGTTGCCAGTCTCAACACACATTGGTGTCAGTCTCTCGGATGTGCCAGATGTTCACGGAGGAGCCGATGTCTCCGGAGGAGTCATTGTTTTCAAATGACCGGTTGAGCATGGGGCACTCACACAAACGCACGAGCGTGCCCCGAATCTATGGCTTGTTTTTGTCGACTCGTATTGATGGCTCTGACCAACAAAAAAAGCACGGTTGAAACGTGATTCTATTGTGCTTGAAGATCACAGTGGTTCAGTGGTAACACTAGCGCCTACGGTAGAAATAGGTCCTGTGTTTAATTCCCGGTTTGGGTGCATTTATGTGTGCAGTTTGTTTGTTCTCGTTGTGCCCAAATCAGTTTTAGTCGAGTACTCTGGTCTCTTCCCATAGCTTAAAGAAATCTGTTGAACTGTGTAGCTTTCCCGCTTCCCCATATTTGTGCGGTTTCCTGTGTCTCTGAATCGTTGTGCTCTTTCCCTTCGAGAGTGAATCAAACGTTATAAGTGGTTATTATTATCACCTACATCGGCCATGGTTGATCCACTGCTGGATGAAGGCTTCTTTCAGTTCTGTGGGTAGTTCGGCCGTTGTGAATGTTGTCCCTCACTGACGCCATTCTCGCATCTGTGGTGGCTGTATGTATCATGGGGGACAAAGGTTGTTGTAAAAATGTCAACATACAACATCTGTCCAATAACTAAAAACCCCACCAAGAGGGAACAGAGGTGTTAATAACGTTGTTTCTGTTTACGATGTCAGAACAGATCCATGTCAAGGGGATTTACCTTGCATCGGACCCACGCAAACAAATATCGCTCGCTTCATTATTCACGTGCAACTGTACATTAAAAAAATGCGTTGGGGAATAACAACTACAATTAAACACAATGTCAAATTCCACATGTCAAAGACCAGGGCAAATTGAAATTCATAGCTATTTTTCATCGCGATTACTTATAATTGAGGAAACAACATGTACGAAATAACATTTGATATTGAATTCTATTTTTGCTATTTACATGTTTCTTCACATCAGTCTCAATGGGGCCGAAATGAGCCATAGTCCATACGGCAGCATCACCGTAGATTGACAGCATCGATTAGTCAATATTGGTTTCCTCAAGGTTTTTTTTCTCTTCCCCTCGTTGTCAATCGTTTGCGATGTGTGTCTCGTACAGGAGAGGGTTTGGGACCCCTAAACCGCATGCTAAGTGACACTGGTCGTGCACAGCTGTACTTAACATTCAAAGGGGAGAGTCCTGAGCACAGCGCCTAAGGCGCGTTACTCTCTTCAACCCGTTAGAAATCGAGATGCGCTAAGGTTAACGAAATGAATCCTGTCATTACTATCGTTATCGCGATCGTTGTCGTCATCTGTGTCGGCAAAAGTAGCGACGGAGCGCCTGAAAAGAAAACAAAGTGACACATTACACATAGGCGCGGTGGCCCAATGGTTAGCGCTGACGCCTCACAGCAAGAAGGTCCCGGGTTCGAATCTCTCGGCTCGGGTGCCTTTCTGTGTGGAGTTTGCATGCTCTCCCCGTGTCCGCGTGGGTTTTCGCCGGGTACTCCGGTTTCCTCCCACAGTCCAAAAGCATGCTCCTGGACAGGTTGATTGGCTCACGGACTAAAATTGTCCCGCAATGCCCGGCGATGGACTGGCGTCCCGTCGCCGGGTGTATCCCTGCCTTGCGCCCTGTGTTTCCGGGATAGGCTGGGCTCACCGTGACCCTATATAGGATTAAGCGGTTTCAGATAATGAGATGAGATGAGACATTACACATATAGAAGCTAATACAACACCTCATGGGAGCAGTTGCCAGTCACTACTGAGGGTTGCCACATTTCGTTCATTGAATGAGGTTGAACGTCTGCGCAAAGCTCGTGGCTTAATCTCGAGTTATTTTTGAGTTCCGAATCCAATAGAGCGTTGAACATGACCACCCGCTCCTAATAGGTGGATAATATTGACGCCTCTTAACAATTTATGATTAAAGCACTTAGCAAGGAAATTAAGTCATTTGCTGGAATCCCATTTTTAATCAAGCATTGTTAGCCTCTTGAAAGACGGTGCATATTTCACACAATTAAAGTACATATTTGAAGTTCCGATTTTAATGTTACAGTTTACTAATTGCGTGCCGACCAAAATAATACGTATTACGTTACATTTATTATGTGTAGAAAAAAGCGTTGACTTATCTCACGAACGTGTTGTTATAGCTGTGCCTGTAACACTGCGTAATTAGCTTTACTTTATTTATATATTCCGAACAGGGTTTAAAGGTGGATTAAATCTCTTTGGTGCAGTTTAGTGCTGAATTTGTGTACTTATAAATGACATAATTACAATGCGATTCACGGGTACCAAAATTATTCATTACACCGCACACATTAGCTCTATTATAGAAGGACACAATATGACTTTGGCACATCAGCCATGGGCCTATTAATATACTTGTTTATGGTACCGCGTAGTAACGTTGATTAATATTTTCACGGCGTGCAATTTGCGGATCAGTGAATCACCTGACAACCGGAGAAATGCATTAGTTTTATGCCGGCTTTACGGCACAGTGTTTCAAATGTGCCCGCCACGGATCTAATGAGAGCAGTAAAACTCTCGCTCAAGACGGACACTGCCTCTTTCATAATTGCTCCTCGTTGGGTTCCCAATGCAGCTCCACGCTGGCTTGGGAGGGGGGGGGTTTATCGCCTCGCACGATATGCTGACAGCCTTTTAGAAACAGGATCTCTCGACCTTTAAATGCATCGGAGCGGATAGTGCGGCGTGCATGGTGACATTAGCAAAGTGGGTGCGGGGGCTACAAAATAATCGGTATCTGTGCGATGCACAAACGTGGTGGGGACACCTGAGATGATCTTGTGAGTCGTTGGACGATCCTCAGTACTTGACAGTCAGCCGTCAGTCAGCTCCTGTAGTCAACTAGGAAGTTTAATTTTGTTTTCTCATTTTCATTCTCAATCGCGTGTATGTGAAATGACAATCCCACTCAGTGCACTGGTACAAATGGAACATTTGATGTGGTGTTTATTTGTTTAAAGCGCAAATTGGCTGTAAATCCACAGTGACGTGCAAGAGTAGATGAGAGTACATTGACAATTATGTTCCTTTACCCTCGGATCAAAAACAAACATTTCACACCAAGCAGTGAGTGAGCAAGATACAATGTGCGCATATTGAAGCCATGTTAAATGGAGTGATATATATTTTACCTAGTAAACCCTTACGCCACTGCACCAGGTAGCATGATTAGACCACAGCCGCATGCCCTTCCGCGTATCTGAAATAAAATAAACACTCAATAACTGTACGTAATAACAGCTGGATTCAGTGCTGCATGTCACTATAACGTGAACACGATTATCATAAGCCATATCCCAGGTTGCAAGTGTTTACCAAAAGGCTTATGTGTGGTTTGTAAAGATACATTTAGAGGATTACATTTACAGATGTGAGCAGGATGTTTGTTCGGCTCTAAGTACCCCGGCTCCCCTTATTCTCACGGTAAACAAGATATAAAGTATACTTCGATGCTAAAGGTAAGTAAATATAAATATAGATTTTAAAAATGTATATTAATGTATACGCCTCTTTATAGTTATAAATACGCATCATGTGTAGATATAATATAATGGCAGGGTGTTGAATGCGAGGTGATTAATATGAATAGGATAATACGATGTGTCTGGAAAGCAGAATTTACATTTATTATTAAATTGTCCAACCGCACTGTGTAATACGAGCTTCACCACTGCTTCTCAAGGTGACATTTGGCGTAAATCTCGTGTCCACTTTGAGAGCGTTGACTTTGGTGAACTGTGCGATTGCTGCAGATTCCGGGACACTCTTTGTGCAAAGTGCTCTGTCTTGTCTTTCTCCGCCCGTGGGAATGTATAACAATGAATGCCAACACATACAAACCTCTAAGGTTTATGAACACCATAATAGAGTGTCCATTAGTGTTAATGCGTGTCATTTATTACAATTATGAAGTGCATCAGTGCACGGTGGACGAAACGCATTTGTCAATTATGCTGACGCTCAAGATAACCTTTGACCTCAAGGAATAGTCGTATCATGAAATGAGAATGGAACACGCGTACAGTATTTCGGAACAGCGCACCTAATTAATTAATAACACTGATTATGACCGCATACCACGACCGCACGTTGTAATTATGGTCATAGCGCTCGATGCGCCGTTACTACTGGAGGTGGCACGCTATTTATATTAAACGATGGATGTCGGTATCAACCGAGGTCATATACCTTGTACATGTACTCTCTTTGCTCTTTAGATGAAAGAGCTGTTTATTTTCATAGCTATGTAGCTATTACTTAGTTTAAAACGAATATATTCTCCCTGCTGATTTTCATGACGATTGCTTTCAAAAGCTGTTCTTTTTGGATAACAGTGTCGAGTGCTATCCCAAAAGAACAGCTTTGAAAGGCAATCATCAATATATTTTCTAGCAAACATATTACTGTACCCTTCTTTAACAACCTTTTTCTTCTGTTATAAATGTGATCTAGGGATAAGATACAAATAAAATGGTATGTAGGCTTTCACGATAAATGTTACGATGCATCATATATTTGTTTTTTTGCGAGATAGTGTAGGTATAATGCCAAGTTTTAACCATAATCCTCCACTACTTAACAGTTAATAAAATCAAATTGTCACGTGGGCAGATATGCAAACTGATTTGGTTCATCGGCAAAACTGGAAAATTTAAATGTGTAAAACGTTTGACACGTCATTATACAATATGTATGCCGTTCGCGATTACATCCAACATTATGAGGTCACAGATCTATGAAAGCTTGTGATGCCATGTTGACATCAGCGCATCCGTGTACGTGATCGAGTTCAGGAATTACATACAATTGCGGGATGATTGGTTGTGTTTAGCAGGTCGGACTGGTGTAATAAGGTGACGTTATTTAGTGCTTAGTGAAAACAGGCTTTTGTTAATGTTGAGCTGTATTGTGTTGACAATGAAGCAGCGGTTGTCATGTTCGTTATTCTGGAGTTTAGTTAATTTATCCTCATCACGTGTACGACTCTGCAATGACGTAATTGCAGTTATTTAAGGACCCGGATCAGAAAGCGCTTTCCCAAAAGAAATGAGTTCTTGTTAGTCTGATGATAAAATCTTCAGCGCGATTTATATAAAAATGTCAAACGTTGTATTGCCTGTTAACGGTCTGGTTTTGCTAATAAATCAAATCAATTTGCCCACGTGACAACTTGATTTGGCTTTGTCGGGTGGTGGAGGGTTATAGTTTTAATAAAAAAAGACCAATGAGCCCTTGAGAGTGAAGTCTCACGCGTGTGCGGGCGTGTGTGCATTCATTGAGTACAGCTTTCAACAAGGATGTGACAAGATTCATTGAGATTTTAAATGATCTGCTGAAGCAGGGAACAAGATCAACCAAACAGCCATCAGAATATTTGATTCCGATTAGGTGTGAAAGAGTGGAATATAAAAAAAGCACAATATTTCATAGAGAATGACGATAATGTGGAAACGCTGCAGCTTATAGTAGGAGGGCAGTGGGGTGGAGGAACATTACAATCATGTGCAGCGCCTTTTTGCGCAGAATTTACTGAGCTTGACAACGGTTCAAATTGTCCCGTACAAATGCCACACACTGTAACGCTATATAAATAAACTAGAAACGATGCCCGTAGACTAATATTTCTGTTAAAATATTAACGCTCATGTCGCTATAATATTTTATGCAGCATCATTAATTTGTAATTAAAAATGACTCGTGCTAAAGTAGCAAGGATGGATCCAAGTTGAGTTGCAAGTTACAAAAACGCAGGCGGCACGGTGGCCCAGTGGGTAGCGCTGTCGCCTCACATCAAGAAAGCCCCGGGTTCGAATCTTGGCTCGGGTGCCTTTCTGTGTGGAGTTTGCATGCTCTCCCCGTGTCCGCGTGGGTTTTCGCCGGGTACTCCGGTTTCCTCCCACAGTCCAAAAGCATGCTCCTGGATAGGTTGATTGGCTTGCAGACTAAATTGCCCGCAGTGCCCGGTGATTGACTGGCGTCCCATCGAGGGTGTATCCCTGCCTTGCGCCCTGCCCTGTGTCTGCCGGGATAGGCTTCGGCTCACCGCGACCCGATAGCGGACTACGCGGTTTCTGACAATGAGATGAGATGAAGATCAAACTCCTCACGATCCATATGCCGCTTGGCTTTATGTTCAATGTGTTATAAGTCTGTCCCACGTGTTGTTCCGCATGATGCCCAGCGTTCCGTTCCACGTGCCGGGAGCTCCTTCAGGAAACTGAGTTTGCAAAACAACACAAAGCGGACGACACAACCGCGAAAATACACGGACGGGTTTTTGTTTTTGCATACGCTGTTTTCTTGAGGAAGTTACACCAGTGCCGTGTAGGAGAATGGTGACTGCTGTCCAGGCACAGTGATTATTTTGTGGGTGATCTTTTCATTTGACAACAACCATCTAGACACCCTACTGGTTCAACAGCTGCACCACAATAGCCCCGGGTGTAGTGATTCACCGGCAGATCCCTTCTCCACTCTGAATTGTCCGTCGATTCAATTAAATGTCACTTTTCAGAGTTGCAATTCGGTTCAAGATTTAAAGATCGAATTGCAAAACACAATTTGAAAATTTATGTCCCGAGAGAGCAGCTTATCGAAGCAATCATCAATTTATATATCCCCCACCCCCGAATGTTACTCAAATTGTGCTATTGGTATTAGATAATTACGTGAATATAGAATGTGGATCTCTCACTGAGCAGCGCGACTGTACACGGTAAAGGACGGCCCACAGAAACAGATTTCGCAAAACAGCGTCCCTTTTTAAGTGACCCCTGGACTGCACAAGAAGGGCAACATTCCCACCAGTCTGCGTGTGGAGCAGTCACACCAACGACTCAATTCTCACAACCGTAACCGTTACTAATTTGAATGCGGAAGAAAGGTGAACGAAAGCCAGTACGGTCTGGTAATAATGTGGCTGCAGCACTTCAGTGCAGGTGGAAAGTGGGAATTCGATTCGACCGTACTAGTAGGACATTCAAATGACTTTCTCCTCTGGTGGAGAACCATATTTAATGCAAAGACCGTCGACTCACGCTGCACTGAAACACACATTATTGCTGGCATTAAAATTCAAGATCCCAGCAAAGCTAGCTCCACTCTCAGACCCCAGAGCTATCTGGCCACGTCGGTCGATACATTATTTTATTTTTCACAATTTCATAAATGTAGCAAGCCTTAGTGGCTGCAGCAGGTCATGTAAACCCAGCGGGTCATGTAAATTCATTGCAGAGTATATATAAGATTTATTAAAATATGTATTATTTATTGTTACATGAAGCAAACTATTCATTCTTACACGCACGATTTGGCGTATGTGTCGTCAAAAATAGATGCGTCAGTGCAACCCGCAATGCTGACATTCAGATAATTATTGAGATGGGTGTGTTTTGTTTAGGTAGCATATTTAAAGTCCATTATATTTTCAAAAACAAATGTAGAATGTGATGTGTGTCACGTTCTCTGTGCGTGCAAGTATGTTTCGTATGTAAGTCAGCTTCGTTCTTATGCCGGTTTTTGCAAAAATAAAAAAATGTAACCCTGTAGTGCATTTATTTTGAAAGTCTGAAAACATGACACTGATGATACACTCGAATGTTGAATTGGGGTGAAAAAAACAACAACGAGAAGCGTGACGTTGGATCGGAAGGTCGTGACATGGGAGGATGAAGTGGGTGCGTGTGGACTGAGTAACAATTTTTCACTGTGTCACTTACTGCTCAATGACTCTCACATAAATTACAGATCAAACCACCGTGCATGGTATGGGAACTTTGGCGATCGAAAATGCAGATTTCATATTTTTAAATATGTTCTAAAAATAGTTTTACGTAAGATAATTTATACAATATGGTGGGGGAAGTCACCTTTGTTTGTTTCAATGTTATATCTATATATCTATTTGTTATTTGATTAATATGCTCAGCTCGCATTAACTGACGCAGCTTCATCGTCGGTCGGGTTTCGTGTTTTTGTTAAGTTTTATAAAGTGCACAAGAGCAAATATAATTATCTTCACACGTTAACATCCATCGGTTTCGGAGCCTCGCAGTCCGATGTCAGAGTCGTGTTGATGATACATCCCTGAGTACGCAATGACCGCTCAACGCCGGCGGCCCTCAGACGGTGGTGTTCCTCGACTTGCGAAGGATCGCTTTCGGCGGCGGCTTCGAATCATCCCGAGAGCAGACGACGCTCTCGCTTGCGCGGTAGAACACGCTGCTGCTGCTGCTGCTGCTAAGCAGCGTCACGGAGGAGGGGGTCCCCCTAAGGGGCGCCACCCCGGCCGGGCACTGGTGTCTGTGCTGCACCGCCGCGGCGATGCTCCGCGCCTCCTGCACCCGTACGCGCTGCTGCACGCGGTGCTCCGAACGGTCCGAGTCGTAGACGAAGCCGTGGTACTGCACCATGTCGCTGAATCGCACGCGCTCCTTGCACGCGGAGCCCTGCACCTCGCCCTCTTTGGTGACACTCATCCTGTGCACCTGCGAGCACGCTTGCAGTCTATGCGACACCTCCGCCGTGGCGGCGACTGGAGCCAACGCAGCGGCAGCGTCCCTCCTGGGCGCCGTTCCTCCCTGCCCCGATCCGCTGGGCATTTGCAGCTGCTGGACACGAAGCAGACTGCCGTTGACGACGAGGCACGCGCGTTGGCCCTGCTGTCCGGCCGAGACCACCTCTCCTCGATATGACGAGGACGAAGACAGCGACGACACCGACACCGGCGTGGTTCGGGGCGGCGGCACAGGCGGCTTCGCCCGGCGGAGCACGGTGAGCACGGTGCTGCTGCTGTTGCTGCTGCAGCTGCTGCTGAAGGCGCTGACCGTGGTGCTGAAGCGGCTCAGCCTGTGCACCGTGGCTCCTCCGCTGGAGCCCGTGGCTCCGCTTGAGGAGCTTGTGAGAGTGCTGCACTTGGACTCGTCTGTCTCCTCATCCAGGTTCAGGCTGCCCGTCAGGGTGTCGATCTGGCTCACCACCTGTGGGATTCCAGCGGGTGGATATGAGTGAGCGGTGACCACCAGATGTATATATGGCTCATATCGACCAGTTGCTCCGTTCTCTTAATTGTGCTCAAGACCTTAACCTGCAGCTGTCCTTATCCACGCACGGGTGCATCTGTTTAGATTGAACAGTGCTCAGCCTGTGGGCAATCCTTTCCACAGTGCCGTCAGAGTGCGTATACAAAATGTCCATTGACGTGTATATTATGCAGATGAAAAAAATAGGAGTAGCATTCGGAGAAGCATACTGTGAAATGTAAATAAATTATCATCAGGATTTAATGAGGTCAGCTGCATTCTGATTTTACATCGCTCACACGCACGCCCACATGCGCAGGCGTGAACTTAAATGGAAAAAATAATGCCTCATCATATGTGCGTGCAGTAATGGGATCAGCTCTTGTGCAGATTGCAGGATGGATTGTTGTATCACAACACTGGCTTGGGGAGAGGCCTTCATCCAGCAGTGGATTCATTACAGGCATTGACGATGTCAATGTTCGTAAAGACGCATTCACAGACATTCGCTCACCTCCTTCAGTTCTTTTGCGACGTCTTTCAACTCTCCCAGGACCATTTCCAAGTCGTCAATGACAACTTTGACTTGCTCTTTGACGACGGAGCGCGACACGAGGCCGAGGTAGATCTGTCCTGAACGGTTCTTTTCACTTGACATCATTCGTCACAGCTGCGCTGCAATTCAAACGAGCGGCTCTAACTTGCGTGGGGAACCTTGTTTTGAACTGTCGCGGCCAATAGCATCTTACAACAACTGCATTTGTTTAGAATCCTGGCTGCTGATGAAGTCCATGAGGTTCTAAACCGGTACCGAGTGTATTTTCTAAAGCAAGTGCTGCTAATACAATAGTGGGCCACATATAAGTGACACATTTCAAACTGCATTAACTAAAAATGCGTCAGTTAATTCGGACCGACGCTGCATTTATCTGATGGAGTCCAACACACGCTTTGTATATGCGGTGACAGAACGAGGGTCTGTGTATTAATTATTATTTTTTCTCAGCCGATAGTTGCTCTCCGATGCGTTTCTCGATGTGCAACTTGTTTGGTAAAGTGACTGGCGTTTGACACCACATGCTGGGAGCGTACATTAATATTCCTGAGCCAGCTCTCAAAGCGTGGAGTGAAACGTCGGACATCACGCCGAGTGGCGCGAATGATAAACCAAGAGCCATTCGGAGGGACGCTATGCAGACAGTGCGCAACAGCCAACGACCCAATCACATATGTTCACATTTGTACTCGAGAGCACAGCACACTCTTTACAACAATAATAATTAATAATGAATCAATATGAATAATCAATAATCACTACAATTATGT
>JAZEWT010000015.1:11545443-11565386 GCA_036362905.1 Mordacia mordax | reverse complement strand
CTTCACCGTGACCCTGTATAGGACTAAGCGGTTTCAGACAATGAGATGAGAGATGAGATGAGATGAAATACCATCAGGACTCCGCTTTGTATTGCCTAGCGTTATTAAATGCGGAGCAGAGACATTGGCTGGCACGTAAAGGGGAGGCCTCTATTCAGCAGTGGATTTGCAAAGGGATGGTATGCGAACTTAGTTTGTACTGATGTGGTTTTAGAACGCCTGAGGATGCCGCCAACGTGTCTCGAAGGAGACAGAAGAGCGCTTGAGACAGCTCTCCCGAAAGAGCAGCTTTGAAAAAACTCATCGATCTCAGTTTGAAAGATTTTTTTGCAATGGTCGGAGAGTCGCTTAAACGCGCTAGATGAGGCACATGAACACGGTAAGTGAAATAATGGCAATATCTGTGATGAATGTAACATCTAAACTTCAATTTTGATTTCATATATGTGCTCTATGATGCAGTCCATATCCCGGTGCATTCAACAATATTTTGGGATAACACAAAGAACGCCTTCCACCAGTCTGGCAGACTGAGAAATCACACAGTTGCTACACGTATTCTTCAATGTGGAAAGCTCGGAACATTACTTTTGACAGAATGTGGTTACATGAGTGATGATGTATTTTTAACAGTAACATTCAGATGCTTTTAAAGGCATCAGCTGAGCTTTCAAATGCAATTGTCCGAATGCAATAATAAGGTTGTTAGATACGTTTTAACCTCGTAATGTTATGAATAACACATTTGTTTTGCTATAATTAAAGTGACAACGTAATTGCTTTGCGCTGATAGAAAACATCCCCAGCGAATTTGAGATGTCATAAATTAATATTGTTACTGACATCTAACAAGCATATTGTCACCTGTACAAATTTGTTTTGGCAGACGAGAGCAGTCTTAGGAAGATTAGAACCTTTAGAAAAAAATCATTGCAGTGATCCTCTTCCAAACTGAACTTAATGCGAAGCTTACCATGGCATCCCATCCTTTGAGAAAGTCACATTGAACGCACGCGATCTTATCAGGTCTTCGAAGATGAGCAGAATTTAGCCCGGATGGTGCTTGTGTGGGTGACCATCATGCACAGACAGATCCATCAAAGGGGCAGAGATGGGCAATAGAGCACAATGCACCATATACCATTGTTGTACTATGCTTCTATCCTGCACATGTTCAGTAATCCTCGCTGTACAATGTCCAAAGACATGCCGCCGAGGTTAATCGTCCTGACAATTGCCCTCGGAAGCCCTGAGACATTGTGACTTACTTGCCTCTCCCCGCTAAACAACTGTAAAAAAGCGCTACATACATCAACGGTTCCTTCCAGCTTGAACAAATACTAACACTGACCAGCAAGGTGAAGTATGGCCAAATAACCCCCATGGCTGACACGCTTTGGAGAGACCCACACGTTCAGTAGCAGGTTATTAATGGGCCTCTACTCGTACACACACAAAATCATCCCACGTGTGTGTGTTTCTCATATAAAGGAATATATTCATCAGTGTTACGAGTTTGCTTATTGAAAAATGAATTGGGAGGTGTATTGACGTGGGTTGTCATGGCTTGCTGCATGGTGGATACTTTCCAAAGCTGTTCTTTTGGAATAGCCGTATCGAGGGCTCCTCCTCTCTCTGAGACTGACACAGTCTCATCATCACTCCTGAAGATGCTTCCAACGTGGGGGGAGGAGGGGGGGGAAGAAACGTCGCCAAGGAGAGATAAGAAGCGCTCAACACAACTATCTCGAAGGAACACTAACAGCTTTGGCAAGGATCATCTAATCGAGAAGTGTCAGCTTATTACCCGATTGCTCTCAAATAATTCCGACCACACCAATTGTCTTTAACATACACCTTTTCACACGAACACCATTCCCCTTGTACTAGAGGTCTCATCTCATCTCATTATCTGACACCGCTTAATCCTATATAGGGTCACGGTGAGCCGGAGCCTATCCCGGAAACACAGGGCGTAAGGCAGGAATACACCCGACGACGGGACGCCAGTCCATCGCCGGGTTGTACTAGAGGTAATAAACCGTATTCATAATCAATTATAACCGTATTGATAATGTTCTTCATTTCACTTCAGAAAGCCTGGTTATATCTGTCAGGAGAATCCTGCTTTTGGATATTTGGTCAACGTCAGCCACGAGTGATGATTCTCGCAATAGATGCTCTTTCGGGATAACCGTGTCGATCGCTCCTCTCTCCTTCGCGACGTTTCGTGTCCCACGTTGGAAGCATCCTCAGGCGTTCTGCGGTTTTTTTTTTACTATGAGTAAAAATTCGAAGCAGTAACACAGAAAATGTGCACTCCCATCCCCTTGCCACCTTGCAGCCTGAGTCTCTAACACCTGATATTTGCTCAAGCAATCTTCCATCCACGTCAGCAAGCAGTCCCAATGCCGTCGGCTGCCAAGACTTAATGAGGACACAGTGACTCCGGTGAATGTGTGGGACTCACCCCTTCTGGCGAGGACCATTCCCAATATCGAGACAAATTGAGCTGAGTCATTATTCCTCCCTGCTTGCGTGCACACCGCGTGGCGTTGCAGTAAAACCAGTGGGGCAAGCTTTCTCATTTGCAACCTCCCTCCCGTGCGCGTTCACTGGGGTACACGTGACCTGACTTTGTACGGCAGCGCCTGGCTGCCCCTTGGCTCGACGGACAAAACGCCACGCTGAGGATTATGGATAAAATAAATGAATAGACACCCAACGGGAGCCCGTGGACACTGCCCTCTGGCACCTGCTTCTTTAATGGGCTCCGCTACAGATCGCACTCTTCCGAGTCAGCGTCTGTGACCACCCCAGTCAGACTCTGTAGATCTCATCTCATTATCTGAAACCGCTTAATCCTATATAGGGTCACGGTGAGCCGGAGCCTATCCCGGAAACACAGGGCGTAAGGCAGGAATACACCCGACGACGGGACGCCAGTCCATCGCCGGGCTCTAGATGGAACAAATATCAAAACGATTCATCACGCGAGGCACAGTCATTCAATTTCGAACGTTTCCATAAGAAGAGAGAGAGAGAGAGAGCGACTGAGAGGCGCCACGAAACCGCAGAGACGGGGAGGCAGCCGCGTGGTGAGCCGACGCCAACATTTACCAGACGCTGAGTCCGTTATGCTGTGATGTTATCGGACGATGAACGCATCCTTTGTTGTTGTGTTAGGAAACCTGCAAGAAAACCTGCAGGGAAGCCACGCAGAAGATGGGAAGAACACAGACTCCATACAGCACACTCAGCAGGATCCATCCGAAGGACAGAGACGTGTCAACGAAAATCCAGAAATCGAAATAAACTGGGATAAACAGTACAGAGAATGACGATTGCTTCGAAAAGCTGCTGTCTCGGGACAGCCGCGTCATTCGCTTCCTCTCTCCACCTCCAACGTTTCGCCTCACACGTTAGAGGCATTTTCAGGCGCAGTGTGCGTGTGTGGTGTTTGTGACTCCTATTTATATGTAGATATGAGTTGTCTCTGACAGACAACACGCACACTGCGCCTGAGAGGAAGTTAAAGACGGAGGCAGGATAGAGGTTTAGAAGGGCTCTATAAAATCTTGTTTTAAAGATTTGCTGGCTGGCTGAAAGGACAGATGGACAGATACTTCCAAAGGACGTGCTTGTTGCTAGTGTTTATTAAAATAAAGGCTCACAAAAATATATCTTGATTGGTGGCATGTCTTATCTCATCTCATTATCTGATACCGCTTAATCCTATATAGGGTCACGGTGAGCCGGAGCCTATCCCGGAAACACAGGGCGTAAGGCAGGAATACACCCGACGAAGGGACGCCAGTCCATCGCCGGGCATTGCGGGACAATTTTAGTCTGCGAGCCAATCAACCTATCCAGGAGCATGCTTTTGGACTGTGGGAGGAAACCGGAGTACCCGGCGAAAACCCACGCGGACACGGGGAGAGCATGCAAACTCCACACAGAAAGGCACCCGAGCCGAGAGATTCGAACCCGGGACCTTCTTGCTGTGAGGCGTCAGCGCTAACCACTGGGCCACCGCGCCGCCCTGGTGGCATGTCACGAGACGTAATTTCCTTTCAAATATCTATCAGAGCAAATTATTTTGTCATGAATGTCCTATGGAAGCAAATACTACGGAACTACTTTCGAGAATACTTCAAGTGGCTGACCTTTTCTCCTAACTACCGCTTTCCAACCAAGGTAGACAGAATGAACATTTTAACAATTTAACTTTAACTGTTGAGAAGCTGGTCCATTATAGATACCATTTTGTAGTGAAGTTGTTTTGCTATTTCTATAGACAATAGGGATTTTTTTAAATTGTCAATAATGTCCAAAGATTGGCAATAAAATGTATGATCTATATATTATAAAGCGAGAGTCAGAGTGCAATTTCAGATTGATCCTATTGGCTGGTCGTGTCAAATGACAGCTCTGCAGAAGGTCTCACCAATCAGGTGGTGGGTGTTCTCTCGGCTCGGAGCTGATCGTATCATCACCATCCAGCGGTCAGCAAAGATCTGGCCTAGGCGGCCACAAGATTCGTAATAACGCATTTTCGGTTGCGCCACGAAAAATGTCAGAAACCCTTTTCACCTGGCGTGGCCAACTGGTAAGCCGTCATGTTAAACGCATATTGGAATGTGTTACAGAAGCCATGGCATATGCATGTTTTGTGTGGTCCTGTGAAGAAGCACAGGACCTCACTTTTCGTGAGCTGCCCAGGTTTGCACTGATATCTCCATGAAAATGATTGTGATCTTTGGTGGATTTTCTGAAGCGCTAGACTCATTGTGGTCTATGTATACCAAGCCCATTTAACATAAATCCACTCTGTGCAAATCATGGCATTTAGTGAAATAATAATTATTATTAGACTTCGAGAGGGTTTTCATCCGAGGGTTACAAAGCACTGCACAGAGCTGTGGAGAGAACGGCATTTCAGCAACAATGACATCAGAGCAGCCGACCTTAAACATGCAGTGTCATTTAGCCGGACTTCCTCAATTTTATTATTTGCGGGGACGTGGGTAGAGGGTATATCTATGGACTGCTGACTTCGATGATTGGCCTCCAGGTTTGGCTGAGCTTTATTCTCATTTCTTGTTTGTGGTTAATAGTCTTTTCTGTCTTGTGAATCTGGATTGCTTCACGAATGTTGGACCTTTATGGCGGATGCCTTTAATGTGTAAGACGAAACGTCGCGAGGAGGAGAGAGGGAGCGATCGACGCGGCTGTCTCGAGAGAGCAGCTTTCCTAAGCAATCATCAGACTCTGTTATCGTTCACGAAATAGGCGGTCTTATCTCCTGTGGAGGAGCATGGAATTCTACTAGTTCCACGTTGTTCTGCAACGACCTGTATATATTAAAAAAACCCAAACAAATGTAATGATGTAGGTTTTCACGGCTCGATGCATGATGATTGCTTCGAAAAGCTGCTCTCTCGGGACAGCCGCGTCGATGGCTCTCTCTCCTCTCCTCGCGACGTTTCGCCTCACACGTTGGAGGCATCCTCAGGCGAAGTGTTCGTGCGCGGCTTCTATTGTCTCATATGTGTGGGCGTGATGCGTGTGTTCTTTGTTGTGTGAGTCCGCTTCTAAGTCACCTTGACACTAATTTCCATATCCTATTCCCACCCCCGGAAAATACGAATACTGGCAGCCATCCGCCATAAAGGTCCAAGATTAATTCGTGAAGCAATTGAGATTCAGAAGACTAAAAACATCATGAACCGAAAACAAGAAATGCGTATAAAACTTAGCCAATCCTGGAGGCCAGTTATTGAAGTCAGGACAGCAGGACATCAGAGAGAGATCGTCTAATTATAGGAGGGGCATCTTTTCATGAGATGGAAATTAGGGGACTAGCCACAGACAAAGCAGGGAGGGGGAAATCACAGTTCCGGGGGTGGGAATAGGATATGGAAATTAGTGTCAAGGTGACTCAGAGGCGGACTCACAAAACAAAGAACACACGCATCACGCCCACACATATAAGGAGACAATAGAAGCCGCGCACGAACACTTCACCTGAGGATGCCTCCAACGTGTGAGGCGAAACGTCGCGAGGAGAGGAGAGAGAGCCATCGACGCGGCTGTCCCGAGAGAGCAGCTTTTCGAAGCAATCATCCAAACAAATGTTTTGTTGCTGATTTTTCCGTTCTAATGTCATTGTTGTTGATGTGCCATTCTCTCTGCAATTCTGTGCAACGATTTGTAACCCTCAAGTGAGAAGCGCTCTATAAATGCAATGATTATTATTAGTAGTATGTGAGCACATCACACGAAGTGCACAGTGATCGCAAAGCATTACTTATTTATGTTTAACATAACTGTTAAAATGACATGAGCAGAAGTCCAAGGAATTTTGCGATCCAGGTCATTTCTGGATGAAAGTGAGTGTTTAGCTTGATATTGGTAAAATCTTGCCTTTGTTAATATTTTTTGTCAATAATTACACAGTTTTTGCGGAGTGACCTACATGGGTCATTTAGAGGCAGATAATGAAAAACAATCCAAGAAACAATATGTTATTGATATGCCGTTTAGATGTTGTTGTTCTACACATGCCAGTCTCTCCATAGCTTTGTGCAGCGTTTTGTGACCTTCGTGTGGAAATTGCTCCAGAAGTGAAACTATTATAATAATATGACTTCTATTTGGTCTCATCTCATCTCATTGTCTGAAACCGTTTAGTCCTATACAGGGTCACGGTGAAGCCGGAGCCTATCCCGGTAGACACAGGGCGCAAGGCAAGGATATACCGACGATGGGACGCCAGTCCATCGCCAGGCACTGCGGGGCAATTTAGTCTGCGAGCCAATCAACCTATGTAGCAGCATGCTTTTTGGACTGTGGAAGGAAACCGGAGTGCCCGGCGAAAACCCATATGGACACGAGGAGAGCATGCAAACTCCACACAGAAAGGCACCCGAGCCGAGAGATTCGAACCCGGGACCTTCTTGCTGTGAGGCGACAGCGCTAACCACTGGGCCACCGCGCCGCCCTTCTCGAAAGTGGTTCCGTGATATTTGCTTCCATAGGACATTCATGACAAAAAGAATAATTTTGCTCCGATAAATATTTGAATGGATATTATGTCTCGTGACATGCCACCAATCAAGATATATTTTTTGTGAGCCTTTATTTTAATAGACACTAGCAACAAGTATGTCCTTTGGAAATATCTGTCCATCTGTCCTTCCAGCTAGCCAGAAAACGTAAAAAAAAGATTTTATAGAGCCCTTCTTAACCTATATCCTGCCTCCTTCTTTAAAGTGAAGTCTTATCATATCACTGTCTAAAAGTCTGTACAGTGCCTTGAGATCTTCAGACAAATCGTGATTATTATTCTCTGTACTGTTCATCCCAGTTTATTTCGATTTCTTGATTTTCGTTTGCACGTTTCCATCCCTCTGATGGATCGTGTTGAGGTATACTTTCAGATGTAATTCGCCGTCCCAATTGGGCTCTGGGAGTCTTGCGGTAGGACTCTGACACATTCTCCTTGGACTACATCGAACCTCAGTGATCTTCTGCAGTAAATATATGGAATAAATATTCTTGATTTTACATCAAACGGCCATGCAGTGTAAAAATGTGCGTGTCTAAAAATGCTGATGTCGCACGCAATTTCGCAATTTTCTAACGCAATACAATCCCAATGGAAACGATTTGTCGTTTCCTCGCCGATGTTAAAGGGCCGTGTGATGCAGCAGATTGCCATTTAAGCTGTCTCTCGAAGTCTTTGTGCTCTGCTCTCAGGTGCTAACTGTTTGCAAGTATTTTCTCCGTGATTGTGACTGATGAAGGTATACTACAGCAGATTATACATTTATAAAGGGCAAAGGAGGCATTAATCTCGTGAACAATGCTGGTTAAATGGGTTACCTTGGAGACTTGTATTGCTGTGGGGTGGAGCGATCACGGCGTTGTTATCACACTGCAATTTCAACTCGATAAACCAATGTTTTATACCCAACATTAATGTTCAGCATAATCCGTATCGCTTTTGTGTTCCCTCCCTCCCTATTCCTCCTTCGCCAACCTGTAGTGACCAGTGTGGTGAAGTATGGCCAAACTACCTTCACAACAGAGGTGGCATGAGGAGCCCTTAAGCCAGAAATTGATTCGCTTAGGGCTCAATTTAATAATTGCTGTCAATAAAAATTAACATTGCTAAGCGCCTTTCATCCAAGGGCCACGAGGCACTGAACATAACGAAAAATAACATACAGATGGTGACATAGTAGATAAAATACGTCAGGTAGATAAAATGAAAAAAACGTTAATAGCGCCCCAGCAAAAAAAGAATTCAAATGTAAATGTGATATATAGACAAAGTTCACTGATAAAGCACCTTAAGCCTGAGACGAAAAGTAAGCTAAAACCGTGAAATACTTAAAATAATTATTGTACCAAAAAATAGGAAGCAGATGTGAAGTATATATGAATGTAGGTGTTCACAACTCGATGCATGATGATTGCTTTCCAAAGCTCTTCTTTCAGGAAAGTCATATCGCGCCTCTATATGTGAATGTTCAAATTTAAATGCAGATTCAGTTGGCATTGGGCTTGCAGTTCCACCTTTTCTCATCTCATCTCATTGTCACAAACCGCTTAGTCCTGTACAGGGTCGCGGTGAGCCAGAGCCTATCCCGGCAGACACAGGGAGCAAGGCAGGGATATACCCACGATGGCACGCCAGTCCATCATCGGGCACTGCGGGCTAGTTTAGTCTGCAAGCCAATTAACCTATGCAGCAGCATGTTTTTGGACTGTGTAATGAAACCGGAGTTCCCGGCGAAAACTCACGAGGACACAGGGAAAACATGCAAACTCCACACAGAAAGGCAACCGAGCCGAGAATAGAACCTGGGACCTTCTTGCTGTGAGGCGACAGCGCAACCCACTGGGCCACCGTGCCGCTCCAGTTCTACCTTTTCCTTAAACAAATACTCCTGGGAAAGAAACATTGTTGGAAGGGGATGATGGCCGCTGGTCGAGAGTAATGATAATGATGATTGCTTCGAAAAGCTGCTCTCCCGAGACAACCGCGTCGTTCGCTTCCTTTCCTCTCATCACGACGTTTCACCTCACACGTTAGAACATCCTCAGCGCAGTGTGCATGTGTAGTGTTTGTGGCTCCTATATATATATGTGGGTACTATGTATATGTTGAGTCATTTCCACTGTATGGGGTCCACACCCTGAATCACATTAACACTAATCTCCTTGTCCTGCTCACACCCGGGAATTACATTAATCCCTTCCTGCTCTCCCTAAGACGAATCTCCTAATTTGCATCTCATGAAAGAAACTCCCAAACCTCTGGTTATCCCCCTCCGATGTCCACACCCCAGAGCTCTATATCTATGCACTGCTGATTTCAATGACTGGCCTCCAGGTTCGGCTGATCTTTATCCTCATTTCTTGTTTGCGGTTCAGAGTCTTTTCTCTCTTGTAAATCTCGATTGCTTCACGAATCAATCTTGGACCTTTATGGCGGGTGGCTGCTAGTACTCGCATCTTGTCAAAAATCGATTCTGTGTTGTTTATGTACACTGTGTGCTGCCATTGCTTATTTATCCATATGCAACAAATGTACTGCTGCCTCGTGTTCTCTTTTTCTTGTGGCTATTGTTCTTCCTGTTGGTCCGATGTACACTTCCTCATAGTTGCTGCAAGGAATGCAATACACGCCTTCTGTCTGTAATGGCAGTCGGTCTTTAGGTGATTTGAGTACATTGTGTACTCAAATCCTTTCACATTGATTTGAGTACATCTTGTACTCAAATCAATGTGTGGCGCACCGGTCGTGACCCTGGGCTAGGCGCTTCCCGTTTCTCTCTCTCTAGTCGCGGCATGCTGGGACTCCGGCCCCTGGGTCGAGGCTCCGGCCTCAGCGCTGGGTAAGGCGTGGCCAGGATGGACAATAGGGTGTCGATGGAGACCGAGTCAGCCTCTTCGTCCCCTCCCTCGCAGCTCGGTGTCAGCCTCCCTCCGGCCTCCAGCCACACTCCTCGACGGACCTCCGAATCACTCATCATATCTCGGGCAAAAGTTCGAAACGTAGAATCTTTAAATCTCCCGTGGTTGTCCCCGCAGACCACGCATAGCCGTCCTCCCCGCCCGGCCTTCTCGTTCCTCCAGGAGACTCCCTTCGCACCCTCCAACCCCCTAGCGAGTTCTAACTGATGTCACCCCACGTGGCTTTGCCCCCCCTCCACAGTAAAAGTCCCCAGAGACTGTTCTGCTCGTCTTCCACGTGGCGTTGGTCCCCCCTCTACAGTAAAAGTCCCCCCTCCCCTATTCCTTAACTCTGCAAATGTGAAAGGAAGTGGTGCCTTTCACGTATGGCAGGAAAGCGTGGGTATTGATATCTTCCTCCTCATTTTCTTGCTGTTTCTGTCTACGTTCTCTCGTTATGGCACGTTGGATTTCTGTTTTTGTGTATCCATTGCTCGCTAGTGCTTGTTGTAGATGTTGTAGCTCATCTCTTAGATGTTGTTTGTCTGATATTGTTTGTGACCGGTGGGCTAAGGTGTGTAGTATCCCCGGTTTCTGTTTTGGATGATGGTGGGACTCCACTTGTAAATACCTGTCCGTATGTGTTGTCTTCCTGTATACAGTGTGGCTGAGCATCCCCTCTGCGTTTCTCTTCACCAGTACGTCCAGGAACGAGATTTGGCCGTTTTCTTCTATTTCCATGGTGAACTTGATGTTCGGGTGTATGGAGTTTAAGTGACCAAGGAATTCCTCTAGCGTCTGTCTTCCGTGTGGCCATACGACGAATGTGTCATCAATATATCGATACCAGTGGGTAGGTTTTAGTGTAGATGAATTTACGGCTTCCTTCTCAAAACTGCTTAGATAGAGGTTGGCTGCTACGGGTGAGACTGGTGATCCCATTGCTGCACCCTCTTTTTGTTGGTAAAACTCCCCATCGAACTTGAAATAGGTTGTTGTCAGGCATACCTTTGCCAGCTCTGCTTACCTCCGGTCAAACTGTTTTTCACTAATCTTGATGGTTTCTTCCATGGGTATTTTTGTAAATAAGGAGCCACAAACACTACACACGCACACTGCGCCTGAGGATGCCTCTAACGTGTGAGGTGAAACGTCGCGAGGAGAGGACGCGGTTGTCCCGAGAGAGCAGCTTTTCGAAGCAATCATCATGCATCAAGCCGTGAAAACCTACATCATTACAGTAATGATAATATTCGTGATGGTGGCAGAGTGGGAAAAGGCGTCTCTTCAACCAAAGCCCACTTTGGGCAGCAGGGTGGCAAAGTGGTAACATCTGCGCCACACAGAAAGTTATGCCCAAGGCAGTTCGATTCCGCCGAAAGACTCTCTTTTGTTGAGGTTATATTTTTGTTGCGTCAGATCAGTATTTTTGAACTTAAGTCAAAATCATTATTTCAGCTTTTTTGTTACTTTTTTATGCCGATAAAAAAAATCCGTGTTCTCCACCTGTTCTGTGTTGGTTTACTCCTGGTTCTCTGGTTTCATCTAACCGGTAAAAAAAATACAGTCATTTATTCAATGGCTGATAACATCATAATACACAGGATGCAGTGTCTGGCAAATGTTGGCACCAGCTGACTGCATGGCTGCCTTCCCGCCACCCCTCTCTAGTTTCCTTTCACCTTCATATCCGTGTTTCATTTATTACAAGACATGGAAATTGCGCTCGTCACAAATTGCATTATTAATCTATTGCTCTATTCTTTTGTGAACGGCGCAGAACTGAATTAAAAATGAGGACAAAACGCTGGGCGCTTGTAGCCAAACTGGTGAACACGTCGTGCCAGGGACACATTTTCAGATCTCTCCGCAAGGCTGCAGTGGACAGACACCACTGGCCACGGCATGCACATATGCGCAATCACACTCCGGCGTGAAGCCTGGTGCTGTGAGTCCAACTCGTCAGGACACTGGGCTTTATAAGTCAACCACGTAGTGAGGGCAGCAGCTACGGTACTAGCCTCCCAGTCCGTGGCCAAGTATGCCTTATTATCAACCACAAATCTGATTTTGTCTCTGAATTGGTCGCGTTTATATTTTGTTTGAAGCGTGAACGATGACTGCGATCAACTCAAGGGTTTTTTTTTTGCGGGAAGGGAAGGGGGATGATGCACCCCATAGCCTTACATTTTCAGGCACCAAACCTCATCTCTCATCTCATTGTCTGAAACCGTTTCGTCCTATACAGGGTCACGGTGAAGCCGGAGCCTATCCCGGCAGACACAGGGCGCAAGGCAAGGATATACCGACGATGGGACGCCAGTCCATCGCCGGGCACTGCGGGACAATTTAGCCTGCGAGCCAATGAACCTATGCAGCAGCATGCTTTTGGACTGTGGGAGGAAACCGGAGTGCCCGGCGAAAACTCACGCGGACACGGGGAGAGCATGCAAACTCCACACAGAAAGGCACCCGAGTCGAGAGACTCGAACCCGGGACCTTCTTGCTGTGAGGCGACAGCACTAACCACTGGGCCACCGCGCCGTCCGGCACCAAACCACTTCCACAAAATATACTTTATTATTTATAATGGTTGCAATGCGGTGCCTGAAGAGTACAGGATGCTTCAGATGTCTTGTTACCCCCATTTAATTGACCTGTAACATTGTTTTCTTTGCTCATTGACGTTAATGTTTTAAATAACCCTTACTTATCACTATTAAAATCTTCAAATACCAAATAGACACCTTTCACAAAGTGTCACGTTTACAACAACAAAAAGTGCTCATGGCAAAACATGAAAGCAAAATGCTTTTGATAATTTATGCATTATTCATTTTATGTTTGGCCAAAAGCAAAGACAGCTTTCTTTATAGTCTAGTCCCACCAGTATTATCTAAGCAGGACAACTTATTTAACATGAATAAAGTTTCTCAATGTCATTTTTATATTTTTTACATTACATTACACACCCATTGGTATTCATAAACATTAATGTTTATATCATTAAATGATGGCCATAAGATATCTGGACCACCCTGTACGATAATATATACCATAGTTCAATTTGGGAAATAAAGGCATATCATTAATATGTCTCACTGCCAGTTATGTGCAAAATAACATGTCTTGTTTGAATTTTGATTTAGCTTTACACTTTGCGTTCATTTGTGAAGGACTCTCATTACAGACAAGCCAAGGTGAATGATAATGGATTATTTGACATCAAACAGAATAGTCTGTTTGAAAGCAGTCAACGAGAGGCATAGAATCTACAGTGGGGCCGTTAGAAGTACAAGAGACCCAGGCTCTCACTCCTATGAACCTATTCCACGTGCTTTTAATGTAACTTACAATTTGTAACGTGCACAGTATTTTAATTCTTTCCAAGAGAGAACAACTCAGAGGTGCGGGGAAATCGGAGGAATGGGGGTGGGTGGGAGAGGAGGAAGGTGCCACGCGGTCATCTGGCTCCAATGCATAAGATATTATAATGTTATCTTATATTGAATATTACAACCGGAGAAGCCAGCGCTAGCCGATGCAGAACAGGTGGCATACAAATAAACAACACACAGAGAGGTGCACGAGGTAGCAATCGAACTGCTGGGAGCACGACGGGTCCTTTTTATGTGAGACGTCTCATCTCATCTCATTATCTGAAACCGCTTAATCCTATAGAGGGTCACGGTGAGCCGGAGCCTATCCCGGAAACACAGGGCGTAAGGCAGGAATACACGCCGCCCCTATGTGAGACGTTGATGTTAGCAATGTGCCACTGCCATCTTCTGAGTCTGTGAGCTGGTGTTCCTATGGCATCTCTTTGGAGTTACCCCAGACAATGTTGTCTGCGGAGTAAATTGGCTCTCACACGGTGTTAGCATTAAACAAATATTTAACCACGTCTGAACGTGTTCCGGAAAGAAAGAAAAAGACGTGAAGTGTGACGTGCGTGCATAATTGTGTTCTGCTGATTAAATCACGAAGCCAAACACTCAAATTGCCTCAATGCAAGGCTCCATGCAGCCATATTGCGTCTTCAGTGATTGCTGCAAGGAAGCACCAACTAAGACCAGCATGGCCCATGATGTGGCCCCCACTATGCTCTCTATAAAATCCAATTTTTTGGGTTAGGTCACGAGACAAATCACGTCTTAAAGCCTCCTTCACCCGACATGATAAATTAGTAATGTTTTGTCACGTGAACAGAACGTGCCAATTCATTGTTTCAGCACAAGGCTGTGTTGGAGAGCAAACTCATTGCATTTACAATGAAATACGCAGTTCCGCTGATAATTACAATCAGCGTTATCAGCAACTCGAACCAATTTGGGACGCTTCAGGAATGTCTTAGGTTTTTTTTAAAATAAGGAGGCTGTGATGTCATCAATTACGTGCTAACTCGTACAGGGCTCTAATAGCGGGGTGGGGACAACATGTTACACAGGTGTAACACGTTAGGTGAATTTGATTCATACAGGTGTTCCGAACTACGTGAGTCAGATTTAGACAAAAGGCCAAGATTATCAATTACCCTAATCAATAAGCGTTATTAAATGGACATCTGTTGGCGTTGAGAATGTCAACGATTACGTTTTACCATGCATTTCCTTCGTTCTGCTAAGCTTATTTTAACACTCAGAGGACTGTTAATTTGTGTGTTATTATAATCGATAATTTAGAGCGCTTTATTAACATGTTTAATCTCACTTCTCAAAATGTTTACATCAGACACTTGTTTTGCCCAATGTATTTTACAGTTTACAATTTGAGCTACATTTTAGCAAGATATCCAGGAATGGAAGTGTGTTGTCCAATTACACCTCCATGATAAAGTGTATCGACGGTTGCTGTGAATTAAGATCTTTTTAAAAAATCCACTTAGTGTATTTCTACAGTGTGGCCAGACGACCAATGTGTTATTCACGTACATGACCCAATAGGATAGTTTGATTATGCTCGTTTTTAGAGCTTTGTATTTCTAAACTTGCCATTAACAAATTAGCAATAACCGGCACCAGAGAGGACCCCATTGCTTCTCCATCTTTTTGTTTACAGACGTCACCTCTCCATAAGAATTAGGTGTTGTTTAGAAAATGCTCAGCCAATTGTGTCAATCTGTATGTAGACCGTTGTTTTTAACTATACAGTCCAGAAGTAAACGTGAATCATTAACAAATTAAACTACCATACATTACCGGAGTAACTAATAAATTAGCTAGAATTTGAGAAAAACGAAAAGTGAGATTTAGCAGAGTATATAACATAGAAAGACGTCTAACTGGTACCAAAAAGATAAACTACCAACATTCTCCCCAGAGAGTGTGTACCACATTACCTCTTCGTGTGGACAATGTTATGCTGATCAGATGCGTAGAAATATTAGTGGACGTATAAGAAAACACAAAGGAATTTCACAAATTCACAAATATAGCTTTCAGCCATTGCAGAAAAAGCCTGACAGTCACACAATTGATTTTGAAAAAGTTGACATTCTGTGTAAAACTAATCATTATTGGTCGAGACTAATCCGAGGGGCTATTGCAACAGAGAAAAAATACAAATATTTGTTTTATCGTTTTGATAAATATAAGCTAAGTATGGCTTGGAAACGCATTATTAAACCTAATAGTTAACATTGTAGACGTTAACATACTCCCGTTTAATAACACTTACTAATGAAGGTAATTGACAATGTTGGCCTTTTGTTTAAATCTGACTCACGTAATTCGTAACACCTGTATAAATCGAATTTACCTAACTTGCAACACCTGTTTAATATGTTCCCTCCCCTCCCCAATTAGATCCCGCAATTGTAATTAATGCTATTACTCTTTATATAGGGCGGCACGGTGGCCCAGCGGTTAGGGCTGTCGCCTCACAGCAAGAAGGTCCCGGATTCGAATCTCTCGGCTCGGGTGCCTTTCTGTGTGGAGTTTGCATGCTCTCCCCGTGTCCGCGTGGGTTTTCGCCGGGCACTCCGGTTTCCTCCCACAGTCCAAAAAGCATGTTGCTGCATAGGTTAATTGGCTCGCAGGCTAAATTGCCCCGCAGTGCCCGGCGATGGACTGGCGTCCCATCGTTGGGTGTATCCCTGCCTTGCGCCTTGTGTCTGCCGGGATAGGCTCCGGCTCACCGTGACCCTGTATAGGACTAAGCGGTTTCAGACAATGAGATGAGATGAGACTCTTTATATAAAAAGACCCAAGGCTGGAGGACACTCCTGAGCCTGCTCGGCCCAAATTGATGCAAGTTCCTCATGATGCTGATTGTAATTATTAGCGAAACGTCGTATTTCATTGTAAATGCAGTGGGTTTGCTCTCAAACGCACCGGTGTGCTGAGATAGTGAAGCATTAGCACGTTCTGTTCTTACTAACGATGATTGCTTTGAAAAGCTGCTCTTTCAGGATAGCCGCGTCGATCGCTCCAACTCTCCTTCGCGACGTTTCGCTTCGTACGTTGGAGGCATCCTCAGGCGCTGTATGTCTACTTACTAATTGGCTGTGTCGGGTGAAGGAGTGTTTATGACACAATTTGTTAGCGTAACCTAACCCAAAATATCGATTTGATGGATTGCATTGGTCACGAAAGTTAGCACTATGCTATGTCAGCTGTGGTCAGGAATCACACTCGGATGCCCGGATTAGCAGCGCAGTGCACTAGCCAATTTTACATCTATATATATATATATATATGTGTGCTTCCATTAAGACATGATTTGTGTATACATACTGTTGTATCCTAGCGTCTCAGTCTGATTCTATTTTGTATCTATATAAAGTCTGCTCTATCATTTTCATTAAACATGTTTGTGCAGTGTCACTTCTGCAACGCTGGGCATGTTTAAAAAAAATAAAACCCTTAAAAAATGTTGCTGCTGATTTTCCATTCTGCTGCGTTGTCATTGACGTGCCGTTCTCTCCGCAGCTCAATAACGCGCTTTGTGATCCTCGGGTGCAAAGCACTCCATAAATGCAATTATTATTATTATTCTATATTTTATTTTGAGCTCTGTTGTGGAAATATGTATTTGTTCTTCCGGTGCTCCAACTTCTCATAGCAAACCGTGGTACTTTGGATGGATAGTACGTTCCAATTTCACAGCATTACAATGGAGGCTGAGTATATTTTGAAATTGCCCCTTAATAGGCACTGCTCACTGTTAGCCAATGGGCATAGGGGGTCCAAAATGGAGGGCACTTACAGCAAGCCGTGGAAGAATAAAGCGCTGCAATTTGCGAGGCTCGGCGATAACGAGACGAGCCGTGCAGCCTCCATTGCGGGTGGACTACTGGGGACGCGCATTTATAAGGCAGTGTGCATGTTTGACCTTACACGCTTACGATAGCATTTCATGTGATTTCCCACTCAAAGGGAACACTTTCCTCTGTACATGCACATCTCTGGAAAGGCTAACATTGGTGGCGAGTGATGCAAGGTGGTGCAGATATAATTTACACATTTGAAACTGCATTGAATACATATTTCTTCTTGGCCCATCCTGAACAATTAGAGCAGGGTCTGTCCTCGTCCTTCCTTCACCAACCTGTACCTGACCAGTGTGGAAAAGTACTCGAACAGAAAACATTCCGGATGATTTGTACAGTGTGTGGTGACTTTCGTCCGTTTGCGGATTGGAAATGGTTGGACGAAAACGGACTATAATCATGCACATAAGTACAATGGTGGAGTTTTATGGCATTTTTTAAAATTGTGCAGAGAAAAACTTTACGTTGGAAATTTCAAATCTCTAAATTGCAATGCTGGGCTTCATACAAGCAGTAGAGTTCAGCTTAACTAAAGATGGCCTGACACCTTTGATGGGCAGAATTATATAAACCGTAAAATTTGTCAAAAATGAATCCAAATCTTACCTACATTTTCAATCCGTCTAACGATAATGCATTCTGTGTTTATACCATTGGTAATTAAATGGAATTAACACGTATTTTGTTAAGCCCGATGAACTTTCTCTCTCGGCTACGGTTTATTAAATGTTCCGTTATTAAGCTATTCATGCTTTCAAAACGGCTCTCCTAATTCGAAATGCAAGGCGGTGTTATTAATGAAGAAATATGATTACAGGCTATTTGAATGATACTGCATATTTCCTCATAATTTATGCTACAGATTATATTATGACACGTTTCAATCTACGCCTAAGGATAATAAATTGAGCAAAAATAATAAACCTTGTAATTACATGGAGTTCAAGTGCTCATGGCATTTACCAAACCTCAAATTTACTGAAGGCTATCGCTTTAGGAAACAGAATCATCACAATAACCCTACCATGATAACGACACCAAATCTAGCACAACCCACAAAATCCCATTTAAAAAAGCTTTTAATTTACATATCCAAAGCTTCTTATCTACATTTTACACGAGAATGATCATTTTATTGTGTCAATGTAAACAAAACCCATCAAATTATTATTTATTCCGAAAGCTACTCTTTTGGGATAGCCATATCGAGCGCTGCTCCTCAACATCATATGCTAATATGTTGGCAAGTTTTTACAGCGCGATGTAAGAGAAACGTTTTCAAAGTTGTTGGGTTTTTTCAGAATAGACTTATTGAGCGATCTTCCTTTCTTGTTTGCGGAGGAACGCTCGAAACGAATATAATTATAATAATTGCACTTCTAGTTGTTACAACTCTGAGCTGTGGAGAGAACGGCATGGCAACAACAACAGAACAGTTCAACTGAAAGTGAAATAATGGCAATAAATTATTGAATGTCATAAAATAAGCGATAAAAATGAATTCTTCAACAAACATTCATCAGCGAAAGAGCAGCTCTTGAGAACAATTCCCCATCAGATGGTAATGTATCAACATCCTGCATACGCTGTGTACTTCAACGGAGGTATTTGACCATACTTTACCACTGCTATCTGCTGCTACCGATCATCTTGCCCGCAAGAGCCTCCACTAACCGACTGTGCCGTGCTGATCGCCCATCCAAGTACCATCCAGCCTCGATATTTACTTAGCATCTGAGCCAGTCTACTTTGGTCCAGCGGTAAAACGTGTGGTAAAATGCAAAATTATTTTTGTAATGTACTGCACCTTCGAGATAGAATAGAATTAGCACGTGTAACACGAACAAATACATTGTAACTGACTGTCAGATACAGAACACTCGATAGGGCTATCCAGAAAGAACAGCTGTGGGGAGCAATTCTCATACATCAAACCGTGCAAACCTACATCCATACATTCAATTAGTTGATTAATTTTGTTTTACAAACGTCATGAAAGTCAGTGTCAAAGAGGGGCGATTGTTGCTAATTTGTTTTGATGAGCGTGTCACGCCTGAGGAATGGAAGAGATGGGGGGGGGGAAGAACAATTGGCTCTTTGCTCTTCTCTTTCTTTCCTCATGTAAAAACCCCCAACTACCAATCCCACAGTGATCATGGTAATCATCGAAATGAAATGTTTCCTTGTTGAGGCCCACATAAACTTATATCTCTTATTTAAAAAAAAACACCCACACCCTTACGGAGATGGCTTATTATGACACTAACTTACATCATTACACAAATCGTTCACCAGACGCTGACGAGAGTCAGAATGCAGTACTTTGATAAATACGCCATTCCCCAGTGTTATGTTAATTACGAACATGTCAGACAGTTAACGCTATGGGTACTCTTTTGCCAGATACGGTAAAACCTGTTGTAATCTTATATATGTCAGACAGTGTTTACTTTAAAAATTCCGCTTTTGCAGCTCTTGTTCGGTGGTATTTTTTGTTTCCAGGAACATAAGTAGACATACGCGAATAAACTATGGTGTTCCATTATCATGCCACTTGTTGGTGGAGGCCTCCCCACTGTCCTAGTTACGTCACCCGGTCCATGACACGATTATTCCCACTCAGGAACTTGAGTCAACCTCACTGGCGGTGGAAGAAAAACAATCAAACATTTTCCCTGACTACCATGCTTGTCGAAGATTATTCCCA
>JAZEWT010000015.1:11491500-11516585 GCA_036362905.1 Mordacia mordax | reverse complement strand
TCACCGTTACCCTGTATAGGACTAAGCGGTTTCAGACAATGAGATGAGATGAGAGATATTTCAAATGTCGTATCAGAGGCAGAGTGAGGCGAGACAGAGAGTGATGAATTGGCTGATAACAAAATAATATAGGAAAGCTGTGTCTGGTGGTTTGGCGCCAGCTGACTGCGTTGTTGACTCCCCCCTCTCTGCGTTTTCCTCATTCCTCCTTGTAATTGCCTTGGCCATGGCCAGGTGTAGAATTTACGTGTGTTATACATTTTATTATCATTATTTTTATGCACATTTTGAGCACCAAACAAAATGAGTGATATTTGCTGCTCATGTTTAATGACGCATTCTACACCCTATATGTCAATAAACCCACTGAGCCCTTGGTGGGGTGGAAGGACACAGCGCCTACCACGTACCTCAACACCACAGGGCTGGCCTCTCCAAACCGAATATACATCTGAGGTCTTGCCGGTACACTACCCTCTGGCCGTCATGCTTGACTGCATAAAAGATTGTGTCTGTGTTGACATATCAATAATTGCCAAAGGCACTTTTGTGCATTTAATGATTTTAATTGCATTTTTACGATAATGGTAAGTTTCATTAGTGTCAGAAGACATTAAAACTGGTCTACACTTGTAATTATCGCTTTGCATTGTCATTAAGAATACAATTATACACCGTTGGAAATTTCACACAACAGACATCGATTTTTTTCTTTGACCAACGCTGAGATTTGCGTGTCTTTTATTTAAATATCTATTTTGTCCAACCCCCGCGTTATCAAGAAGCTCTTTTTTTAATAGGCGTGATGTTTTGAATTTTGAAAATGCCTTTTGCGCAAGTTGAACAGGAAATAGTAATTCATACCATTTCTGTTCCCGCCTACCCTCATCTAATGCTGACAGCCTCAGAGGATGTAGATGGTAAGTGGCATTTCACTGTCAAACCCTGTGATGGGTTCGTAATGTTGTTTTTTTTACTTAGAACGGGTGCTTTTGTGGCAGAAACACGTACGTATATTCACAGGGATTGTCTCGATCAACTGAAGCTTAACAGTTCAACAGATGGCTCAGGATCTCGGCAATTTCTAGCGTAAGATATCGGTTTTCTTGGAAACGTGAAGATTAAGCACATGTGAAAAACAACACTGTTAAACGGCCAGTGACTATTATGCCAGAAAAACACAACCGTAACTATTTTCCAAATTACTATTAGAAGAGGCTTTCGTTTGTATCAGTCCAACCAAATGGTGCTGAGATCGTAAAATGAATGTGTATTTGTGTCTCACCGTTCAACACTACATTTTTACTGAAATTTGACTTCGGCGTGCGATAGAATATATATGTTATAAATATAATGGCAGCAAGGTGGCACAGTTGTAACATCTGCGCCCATACAGAAAAAAGGTCCTGCCTATGTCGGTTCAATTCCCATCTCAGGTGCCTTTCTGAGTGGAGTTTGTGTTTTCTCCGCCTGTTCTGCATGGGTTCCATCCGGGTTCTCCAGGTTCCTCCAATAATTAAAATAGTTATCATCAATTGGCCAATAACATCACACTATACATAACGCAGTGTCTAGCAAATGTTGGCGCCGGCTAACCACGTGGCTGCGTTCAGCCTCCCCACCACTACGGTTTCATCGTGCCTCTGAATCGATTAATATCCAAAGGAATACCATGGGCATTTAACGACTATGCACGCGTTACAAAGTGCTAATTTTTTTTATGGTATTGGAATGAGCTGCTGTTGTGCTGAGCACATGAATTAATTAACGAGTTTAAAATGACCGATGGGACACAGAGGGCGGTGGGGGTGGGGGAACATGTGGAATCGGCTGAGGACAAAATATAAAAAAGGAGTAGGGAATCTAGGAAGAGGGGACATCTGGAGGTGGAGAATTAAGACCAAGGGATAGGATTGGTGGAAATTAGAAGTGTAAAGTGTAAGGAGAACCATCTGGAAGATTCCAGAAGTGTCAGGGAGAAGGATGCAAAATCGAGGGAGTACAATGTGAGAGCAGGGCTGTGCTGAAGGGAGAGGTTGCTGCTCGCGTGTGGGTGGTGATGGAACAAGTTCCCTTAGTGTTTCACTTGTAGTGACATTCATGTGCTGCCACTTACAAAGATGCCGGCTTTCAAGGACCGCGTAGAATATAGAATTACTTTGCAAATTGCAATTCAGCTGTGTACTATTTTTGAGAAGTGAAGTGAAGTTTGGGGGAAGGATTTTTTTTATCGTTTGACAGCTGCTGAAGTGTTATTATTTGAACTGAACATGTATGCACGTGCGCTAAAGCAAACATCTATATGAAACGGGAAGCGCGCCGTGATCAGCGTTTCATAGCCATCGTCTTTTTTACGAAACTATTCAGAGAAGGAATTGAATGTGACGCGATGATGCAAAATAATCTCATCTCATTGTCAGAAACCGCGTAGTCCTGTACAGGGTCGCGGTGAGCCGGAGCATATCCCGTCAGACACAGGGTGCAAGGCAGGGATATATCCACAATGGGACGCCAGTCCATCACCGGGCACTGTGGGCAATTTAGTCTGCAAGCCAATTATCCTATGCAACATCATGTTTTTGGACTGTGGGAGGAAACCAGAGTGCCCAGCGAAAACCCACGCGGACACGGGGAGAACATGCAAACTCTACACAGAAAGGCACGCGAGCCGAGATTCGAACCCGGGACCTTCTTGCTGTGAGATGACAGAGCTATCCACTTGGCCACCGTGCCGCCCTGATGCAAAATAATAAGCACCGTTATTTTGCGTGTGTATGAATGCTATTGAGAATGCATACAAACGCGTAATTAAATGGTTGTGCTATGGGATTTGCATAACCTCAGACAATATTTGAGGTTGTCGTGGCATAATCTGTATAATATAAAATAGTACAAGGAGTTGTACATATATATCCGCACCGAGTGCGGGTATATGTGTGCAAATATTATTTGCGCAACACAAAGGCCGTCATGTCCTATTGCAGCTTTCCTGCCGATTTATTGATAATGTTTTAGCAACTTTAACAGTTTCACTACCCTCAAACACTGTTTGACGTTTATTATGTTGCACACTTGCACCAAAACTCGCCCTTAGGGTGAGTACTTTGCTAGTAGTTATAACACTAGAGGATGGCGCGGTGGCGCAGTGAGTAGCGCTGGTACCTCACAGCAAGAATACACGGGTTCGGATCCCGGCTCAAGTGTCTTCTGTGTGGAGTTTGCGTGTTTTTTCTCCGTGTCCGCGTGGATTTTCGCCAAATACTCCAGTCTATTCTCACCGTTCAAAGACACACTGCAGTCTAGGTTAGTTGGCCTGCTGAGTAAATTGCCCCAAAAGTGTGCCCTGTGCTGTATTGGCGTCACATCCTCAGTATATCCTGCCTTGCGCCTAAAATCTGCCGGGATAGACTCCGGCCCCCTGCGACCCTGTACAGGATTAAGCGGCTACTGATAATGACTATAGGGCGGCACGGCGGCTCAGTGGCTCAGTGGGCAGTGCTGGCGCCTCACATCAAGAAGGCCCTGGGTTCGAATCTTGGCTCGGGTGCCTTTTTGTGTGGAGTTTGCATGCTCTCCCCGTGTCCGCGTGGGTTTTCGCCGGGCACTCCGGTTTCCTCCCACAGTCCAAAAAACATGCTGCTGCATAGGTTAATTGGCTTGCAGACTAAATTGCCCGCAGTGCCCGGTGATGGACTGGCGTCCCACTGCAGGTATATCCCTGCCTTGTGCCCTGTGTCTGCCGGGATAGGCTCCGGCTCACCGTGACTCTGTACAGGACTAAGCATTTTCTGACAATGAGATGAGATGATAATGACTAATACACTGGACTTGCATTCTCCCAGCGCAGAGAATGAAATAGTCATGCACGTTTATTATATTCCCTCTGCCCACAAAGCGGTACATACAGGCACACTAGCAGTGAAGATGATCAACAGATCGCATGTATAATCAAGTATGGGTATGAGCTAGAGTAGATCAAAATGCAATTTGGTCGAGGAACAACTTTATTAGAGCTCCCTATATGGGAGGCTGTATCACCGGCAGTGGAGTAAACAAGCAATTACTGAGCTGCACCTTTACTGCACATTTATCTCCAACCGATACGGCCCAGTATCGGTAAAAATGGCCCAAGCATTCAGTACGCTGCCTATAACCGATATGCACCCAACCATTGCTGCTTGGGCACGTGTATCGTCGTCGCCACCGTGCCAATTAAGCAAAGAGCGCCAAACAGTGGCGCGGAAAAGGATTGAGTGCCAACGTCAGTAGGTCATCCCATCAACCCTCGAGGTCCACTTTATTTCATTTGCATTCTTGGCAGGCAGTCATTTCTTTCTGCATCCTCTTAAGGCCCTTGCAGCATTCGAAAAACGAGTATTTGTTAAAAAATAGAAAGCTGTGATGCAACGTAAGATATGCACTCGTCCTGTAAAAACGTGAATATATTGTTGTTCAAAGCCATGTAAGTGCTTTGTTCTGATTCCCTGGGGGCAATATGGAATTTTAATTATGTTTGACGGCTTTTAACCTATTTTTAAATGATAACAGTTGTATTATATATAATGATCTTCACCGGTTTTCGTCTCCATTAGTGCTGATTTGTATTCAACACATGTGATTGTCCTGGGTGCCTGTTTATTGTAACACAACTTTTCAAAACTTAATGTTGGTAATCTGTTCTATCGTGATCTATTTATAGACAACCCACCTATTTCTAATAACCCTAGTCTCGAGTAATACGTGATTGCTTTTTTAACAGTTACTGGTGAGTTGGATAGGCAGTGATGAAATTACCCTGGCTGCAACGATGATCACCAGATATTATCACGACCATGCGTGTGAGTCCGTCCGTGACATCTTGGTAGGGTATCGATCAGTAAATGGCAGATGGAGGCAGTGTAATGGTTGGCGTGCTATTCTTGCAATACAGAATTCATGGGTTCGATGCTAACTTCCGGCGCGGCAGTTAGAACGATGGTGTGGGTATCTTTTTTAATATCACAACCACCTCTGTTTAAATGTGTATGGTACACCACAGTGGAAGAATTGGCCAGAGCTTTCCTCCATATGGTTTCTTTTGCAGGCCCTTCCACCAGTAGCGGTGTGAACTAGTAGTTCCCAGGTCTGCACCTTTACCTAATAAAGGGATCGGCCTGTATGCCATTCTGTGAACTAGCACACCAACTATGTACAAGTACAAATAACGGTCTGTCTCAAACGCAATGTTTTTTAAACGGCGGTGCCACATTCCTTGTTCATACTATGAAACAAAATTGAGAGGCATGCCCTTCAAACCACACACACACACGTGCCCATGTGAATATCATACGAGACGTCCAGCCATCACTCCGTCACACTGGGAAATGTGAAAGATGACGAGGTGTGAATACGAATTTAATCTGGATCTTCTAATGTGTTGTCTCCATGCAACGTGCTAGTCTTTTGCTATCACGTCTTTTTTATCACAGACGTTGCTTAAGGTGTCTGTTTCTATGGTTCCGATTTTCAACGATACGTCACTAAAATGTGGATGTCTTAAGCATTGCAATGATGTAAGTTTTAACGGCTGAGAGCAGCTTCTCGAAGCAATCATCAAGCATTTCCAAATGTACAGTGTATCTTACCGGATATGAGGTAACATTTTAAAACAATTGCCTTGGCTATTGTTATTGTTGTCCTCATACTGTTATGTTCGTGTTAATCTCAGGTTTGTTGGGTATTTTCGCCGTCTTTTAACACAATCTGTCGCAGATATCTCATGATAAGGAACTTAAGTCTCAGTGGCATCTCGTCGAGTTTAAATTATACATATAATTTATAGAATACATAAAATCATATGTGTGGCAATGCATGTCAGCTAAATATAGTAACACAAGGGTATTAGATACAATAAAAACAGTTTAAAGAGTGTTTTATTATACTGATGTAAGTTTTCTGCTGACTAAAGGTGCTATTTCAGGATAGCCGTGTTGAGCACTCCTCTCTCCTATGACTGAGTGATGTGACTGAGAATCTCATCTCATTATCTGAAACCGCTTAATCCTATATAGGGTCACGGTGAAGCCGGAGCCTATCCCGGAAACACAGGGCGTAAGGCAGGAATACACCCGACGACGGGACGCCGGTCCATCGCCGGGCATTGCGGGACAATTTTAGTCTGCGAGCCAATCAACCTATCCAGGAGCATGCTTTTGGACTGTGGGAGGAAACCGGAGTACCCGGCGAAAACCCACGCGGACACGGGGAGAGCATGCAAACTCCACACAGAAAGGCACCGGAGCCGAGAGACTCGAACCCGGGACCTTCTTGCTGTGAGGCGTCAGCGCTAACCACTGGGCCACCGCGCCGCCCGTGACTGAGAATGGTTTATTGCCAATCTTGCCGAAAAAAAATATACATATCTCGGCATATGCTATCATTTAATGTTGCGGTTTTTTTAGCTTTTGGTTAGTCTTGTGACATGTACTCAGCTGTACATTCTATTTTCAGCGTACAACAAAAAGTATTCTATTTGGTGGCTCCATTTTAGAAGTCGTGTTGATTTCGTCAATTTTAAATATCGCAATGATACAAAGTGACTTTTTTGTTGGTACCGTAACATCACGAATAGGTGCAACACGTATTCAGCTCCACACGACTCTTTCACACTTTAACACAAAGCCTACAATGCAGTGCACTTACTTCAAAGTAGTTAACTAATGTCCAGGTTTGCAAAGAACATGTATACAATAGTCGGATAATGTGCCTTCCAGTTTTATTATCGTTTACTTGGATAGCCATCAGCTAAGGATGAGATGGTATGGCCCTCTGATATTTTGCCTCATGAACTCGCCATGAAAAACATTTTGACGTTCAATATTTAATGACAAGTCCCATAGATAGATGTTTATTATTGCAACAGAAAGCACAAAATGAGCTTGCAATCTCTAGATGCGGGATTTCTGCGACACAACAAACGCCCCATGGTAGGTATAGCAGGGCATTATATTCGTTTATAATTTTAAATCTTGAGTGTTTAAGCAGAAGTTGATCAACAATTAACAATTAATGTTAGTAAATTACACTGTTTTTTGATGGCCTATTACAAAAAAGCTCATCTTTGCAGGGAATTTAAATTTTTATACTTGCGTGATTAATTCGGTCTACTGAAGTGACTTAATAAGTCGCAATTTTACGTCTTCCAGCGTTATTAGATAAAAGTCTTGCATTGCAAACTGCGGGCTTTCCAAATGGGGAAATATTCCTGTCGTGACATGAAACCCATAACCCTAGTGGGGAGAGATATAAATATGAAAATATTTATAAGTGAAATATAATTTTCTCTGCATTTTAAGGTCATTTTCTCAAGGTGTGGATCTTTTCATAGTCCAACCGTCAGACGTTCTCACAATTCGGCAAACGACTTCGATCGAGCTAAACCACAAGGGTGATATGAAGTGTGCACGATTTACACTCGGAGACCCGAGGCTTACTTTTAGCCAGTAAGGCCCCATTCAGCAGCTCTTTCAAGAACTACGACAGCCTCAGACTGTCAGCTGTGGCGGCAGTTGAAAGTACACTGCAGGTAGGAAATGGGGAAAATAATTTTTCGTCGATCGCGAGTATTTTCATTTTTCAAACTGTGTTTGGGGGAGGAAGATCTGTCTAGAGTACTGCGCATAGAGAGATAAGCTATTTTTACAATGCATGATATTCGCATTAAAGGTAAATAAGTCTGTATAAAAATGCCATAATGCCAAGGGGTTAGCTCTTGAAATTTATTTTTCATTTTAGGTCGTACCTTCACCCTTATCTAAACTTGATATGAGCGTCTGGAAAGCAAGAATTGACAATTTTTTCGTTGCATAGATTCCTCAGGAAAACTATCTCTCGGTGTATGTGGTTGCAAGGTTATGGTGACCCACCTAATCAGTTTTGATTTACATCTTTGGGTGTTTACATTCCATATAACACCGATGTTTTATTGTTATTACTATGATTGCACAGGGAGCTGGGAAATATCTGTGGACTTAACAAAGGCATGGTATTTACAGCAGGATTTTCAAATTATTTACTACATTTCGTGTGTATGCTGCTCTGCCATAAGGGTGTCAAATTGTCAAAGCATCTTTCCACGTCAAAACATACATTTTTCTTAGCAACCTATCAGCCGAACAGCCTTCTGGGCGTGCATATCCACAGCATTGGTTAATAATAAACTTCGCTAATCAGATCTTTTAAGTTAAAACCTGCCCAGTTAGGTACGCTTAAATAAATGCTGGTGAACTACCGATCTTAACAGTAAGGTCCCTCTTTATCATAGAGCCGACACTTGACGCAACATTCTGTAACTCAGAATAATAATTAGCCTTGTGGAGAAAAATAATAATATGAACGAGTAGACTGAGCACGTTTACATTTTACAATTGAAACTGAAGCTAATAATAAAAATACAAACATTATTGTTTCGTGATACTTTATAACACGTTAACTATTATTTTGAAGCCATCTCACACAACGTATGCTCGATGAAGATAAAGCTTATTGCCATCTTATATCAACTTAATATGCAGCTTAGAAATGATTTAACGTCAACCATAATTCTCTCTTTTAATTAAGTAATGCCCTTACGTGAAAAGGGATCTTGCGAACATTTAAAGGATGGAAGTAGCTCGAATGGATGTGGACTCCACACCAGCCTGACACTCCGTGTCCAACCCGCAGAGCGAACAACTCCCAGTCAAGATTATTGTTTAGCAGATGCCCTTATTCAGGGCGACTTATATCATTAGAGGTGCGAGGAAACTAGAGGTGAGGGGGGGGGGCAGCCATGTTGTCAGCCGATGCCAACACCTGCCAGACACTGCATTCTATATATAATCGGCCAATCAATTATGATTTGTATTTGTGGGAGAACCAAAGACCCCGGAGAACCCGGAGGAAAGCCACGCAGAACAGGGGGAGAACACACTAACTCCACACAGAAAGCCACCCTGGCGGGAATCGAACTCCCTCGGGCAGGATATTCTTTCTGTGAGGTACAGCTGTTACCACTGCACCACCTTTGCTGTAATGGTTTTCAAAATTTCTTGCGACCCAGTTGAAAATAAATATTCATGCCCACAAGCCAACGAAGTATTTTGACGAGCTTTCATTACAATAAACTATAATTTAAATTCGAACCAAGAGGCAAAGACTTGACGTTTGGCAAACCAGTACTTTGGAAACCACTGCTTTAAAGCACAATCTCCACAACGAACTGATAAAAGTTGTCACCAGGTTATGAATGCAGTCGAGGCTGCAAAAAAAAAATCGCTGGATATGAACAGGACATGCTCTGGATTTGGCAATCGCTATGACAAGCAGTTTGTGTGTGGCCTCAAACCTTGCTGAATTGGAAATGAGAACTAGGAGAAATAAATTTGGGCAGTTGTACCAAGCAATGTGAAAAAATGAGAGCAGCACGTCTTATGTTTTAATTGTTTTTTTAAAATCCTAGTTTGGTGGGGATGATGACGTTCATTACAGGGCAGTGGGATTATCGACGTTCGATGCCGCACGCCTTTAATCCACAATGTCGATTAAAATAAATGTCTCACAGCCGAATGTGTTCAAAAAGATAAACTGTCTCATTTTAAACCTCCCATGTCTCAGCAGCAGTCACGTTGCTAGATGGCTCTTCGCGAGAGCCATAATGTTCATCTGAGACCCATCACCGCACACACACACTCACACTGTTGGATACGTGCAGGTTTCATCACTGTCAATTCCATGAATACAAATTGTACACCTTCTTCAGCAATGAGTACTGAATTCAGAGTAAAATGCATCTCCGTAAATCATAAGACTGAAGATTTAGGTTTAAACATTTTAATGTAATCAGCATTCAAAATGCAGTATTAACTTATTTTTTGTAGCCCTTGATGAATTTCCATCCATTCCTATTCATTTTCAAAACTGTTCTTTCAGGATAGTCATGGCAAAATGTTTTGAAGGAGGGACAGCGCTTGACGTGGTAATCCCTAAAGAACACCTTTCGAAAGCAATTATTATGCATCGAGCCTTGATAACCCACATGTACTTCGATAAACAAGTACATAATTGCGGCATTCACATTTAGAAACATATATGGTGGTGCAGTGGTAAGCACAATTCTGTATTGTTGGCAATCCTCTCGCCTTTGACCGAATTACATCCTACCAAGATATGTCAAGTGTGGTAAAAAAAATCCCCACGACTAACATATGGAGTGGCTTTTATCCAGCAGTGGAAGAATTCAGTTTGGTCGTGGAAATGAAGTAACCACACACAATTTCACGATAACAAAAGGCCTTTATTATGATAATCAATAAAATAGAGTACAATTGTTCCAGCACACATTAATTGTTTTCAATCAGTGGTTGCAAATTCAAATTAAACGTAAATCTAATATGGTTCCTAACTAATACAATCTAAATTTTGCAGGATTACAACTTCATAATTTGAAAAGGTAATTCACAAATCGGAAATGTACTTAACATTGTACACAATAGAAATTCATTTTCGTAAATCTCATATTTTTTTCAAGTGTTAGCAACGTATTTTTCTGCTCGAAGTCGTAGAATTCCAACAGTACTATCATTAGTGTTGGTTAATGATAAACCTTGCTATAATTCTTTTCAAAACAATCACAAATTGTTGTAGTCAACCTATAAATCTTGTCAGCTGGGTAGCTGAGCGCATGCAGCTTTTGTGCCTCATGCCAAAGTGCAATTTCAAAGCCTTACAGCTTAGCATTCTGCTTCAAAATATCCTCCAACTTTTGACTCAACATTATATTCCCCTTCACTTTCATCTTCCCAGAGAAGAAAGCCTGTTAAAAAAAAGGTAAACAATGTAAGAATTTTATGCTAGCAAGGCATACAATGAAATAAGCCACAATGTAAAGACAAAATACCTTTTGTGGATTTAGCTTTCCCTGCACAATTTGGATGAAGTCTTCATCCGAGACAGTGAACGTGGTGTCGGCACGGCCCTTGCGAGGATTTCCTTTGTAGACTTCACCAGGACCAGTCTTAAGGTCAATGGCTGCAGAACCACATACACATCAAATGCTTTCGGTTGAAACTAAAGTGAGTATTGCACAACCCACGTAATGCATGGCACGAATAAAAAATTACTTCAAACACACTTGTCTTTCACATTTACGAATTTGGTTGTTAGTTATAGGGTGGCGAGGTGACCCAGTGGGTAGCGCTGTCGCCTCACAGAAAGAAGGGCCCCGGTTCGAATCTTGGCTCGGTTGCCTTTCTGTGTGGAGTGTGCATGTTCTCCCCGTGTCCGCGTGGGTTTTCGCTGAGCACTTCATGTTCCTCCCACAGTCCAAAAAACATGCTGCTGCATAGGTTAATTGGCTTGCAGACTAAAGTGCCTGCAGTGCCTGGTGATGGACTGGTGGCCCATCGTGGGTTTATTCCTGCCTTGCGCCCTATGTCTGCCGGGATAGGCTCTGGCTCACCGCGACCCTGTACAGGACTAAGCGGTTTCTGACAATGAGAAAAGGTTGCTAGTTATATCTTCTAGGAGACCCTTAATAAACCACAATTACCTTTGTACAAAACGCAAATGCTTATAAAATGTGTTGAAACATTAGAACGGCGGAACCATTTTCAGACACAAACTTAGCAAACACAAAAGGGCCAAGATCTTGGGGTATGAAAGAAAATGAAACCTCTATGTAACTTACTCCACTGTCCTGCAGTTTTGCCATCCTTGGTGATTTCCCATTGAAAAATGGCATTTATTTTCTTCACAAAGTCTGAACCTTTTTCTTTTATGCGGTTGGCAATTTCAGAAAAGACAAGCTCACTCTGTAGCCCCGTTGCCTAAGAATAAACAAGAAAAGAAAGCTTAGTATATGTAATACAACAATAATTATATGTTCAAATCTATGGCCACTGAAAAATGGCCTCATCAGATTGTCCACAGTATAAAACAATTCAACATGCCTACCAGGCAAATGTTAACATCTAAGAGTAAAACATGAAGTAAACTTTTACCTGTACTGCTCTTACTTAATTCTGAATGCATTAATATTCTAAATCACCAAAGGCAATGGTATCGGAAGAGAGCAATTTCCTGAAATTCCATTGAATTGTCTGCGCTTACTTTTTCAGGCTGTGGTGCAACAGTCGGAGTGACTTCAGGTTTGAGATCCACATAGGCATTGGCCAGAACTACATCTCCAGTTTCAACCACCTGAGGACAAAGGATGACCATTGAAAATAAACACACACACAATGATCAACCCAAGGCATGTTTCCCATATTTTCCACGAAACTTTAAGAACAGTTTGTCACAAAGTATGAGAGCAAATGTGACTTTAAACGTTATATATTTATCAATTAAATAGGTAATATTTTTGTATATCTTATTTTAGTAAAGTCAAATATATATTTAACCATAAAACATATCCAAATGAGAAACGTGTTTCTTTAAAAAAATAGTACACAATTGCACGTTCCTTATTCTTATAGTCTTACCATTAATACTTTCACGACAATCACTTTAGATGTAAAGATGTATCACATGTTAAAGTGATGCTACGTGCCAAATATATCTTGTAAATATCGGATGGTTTTAATTATAGGTTGCAGTCATTTATTTATGTAATCTCCTGATGTAACCACGACATTGACCACGAAGCAATGGGCAGCTTTGTACATAAAACATGACACGTGGTTGCCTTTACTTGACTCACCTTGGTTTGGAAGTACACACGACTTCCTTCCTTCCACATATCTGTCTGCAGAGTCTGCCCTGGGAGAACTGGCTTGGCAAACCTTGCCTAAAGAGATGGGAATTTATTTTCCCTGTCGTTAAAAATTAATAAAAGCATGCGCACTCATATTTTACAAATGTTAAATAGACGGTGTGCCAGAGCTGGTTTAAAAGGTATGATGGATATTTTTAGGTACCTGTTTTCATCAAAAATATAAACGGTACCTTGATGGCCTTGAATTTGCTGGTATCGTTGTTGGCGTATTGCTTGAGCACGTGACGTGCAGAAAACCCAAATGAGCACAAACCATGCAAAATAGGCTGTTTGAAACCTGTCGTGGCAATTAAAGTGGCAGTGAAAATGTCTCATCCAGTACAAGTTATGACTTCAACTCAATGAAATGGGTATGTGATATTTATTTTAGTTTTGGTAACATGAAAGCCTTGCTTTCCCAAATAAAAGTTTGCAGCTAATGTACATTACATTGCTTATAGGATAAGTTGGCCCAGACATAATACCACATTTTAACACCCTCATTACCAGTTCCATTTAAATCTGTACAGGGTCGTGTGGGACTTCAGCCGATGCCACAAGGCAGGTCTATACCCATGATGGGACACCAGTTAACTTACGTGGCATTATTTGGTGGGAGTTATTTTAAACAATGCATGCACGAATGCAATTCAGCAGCGACCCAACAAACAACAGTTCCCTCTGCTGTTTTCCTTGTATAGGCAGTGCAAGCACTTGCCTCCAAGAATTGAAATTTCTGGATCAATGTGAAGGGGATTCCAGTCGCCACTCAACCGGTACAGAGCCGCCTGAGTGAAAAACATACATCCACATGAATGCACACAAGACATGTACTTATAAATGCATGTGAATATATCTAAAAGATGACGGAGAGGAGGTCAAATATGCATTAAAAGCATTATCTGTAAATGTCGCTTGAATCCACTCAAGTGATTGTGTACAGTATAGATAACAAATAAATAACTTTACTTGGTCCACGCTGGTCTTGTCTGTAACGGACAGATCGGGAGATCTCTTCGGAGGAGCCAAAGTGGGCTGGTGGTTTAGAAGCACACACAATGCAGTTCAAAATTACTTGGGATATACAATCTAAACCCAGCATCACTACTGACCTTGATGAACAATGTGACAAGACATCTCTCCAGCAATTAGGCTCACCCTGACTTTGTCAGAAGACCGCTTGCCACCAAATCCCCCTGAACCGACTGCGAACACCGAGAACTGGTTGAAGCAAACTGCCTCCTTGTTCTCATCATAGGTGTACACTGAGAATGCAGATGAAAATCCGTACACTTGCTTGTCATCGCATGATTAAAAAACAAAAAATCATTGATGCACATGAACACGTACTGACTTTTGTCAATCCACAGGGCGAGTTATGATTCTGCATTTCCCATTGCGGCCGACCACATTATCTAACAGTAGCCGATAACACCTTGCCTTGAATGGCTATGACCCATCCAAGCACTACTCAGGCACAGGCCTGCTTGGATATGGGATTTTGCAAGGCATGGACATATTCACTTTCAAATGACATTGCCTGATGATGCTACCAAATGATTGGTAGTAATCTAAATACTCTAATACCACTACATACGAAATTTCAAATCAATGTTTCCGAAAACCAAATTTTCTTCTAACATTTTTGAACTTATATTTTTAAAAAGTAAATACACATGACAACTTACCATCAAGCAGGATTACACACCCAGATCCTTTGTCCAAAACATCTGCAATGGATGCTTCTACAATCAACTTCCCTGGAAGAAGAAGAAAACTCAAGTATATGTGACACATGCAGAGGAAAGGCCACATTATTTCTTTGGAGTGTGCTATTAGTGCAAGTTTTTAAAGCAGCATTTGCATGATAATTACCCGACGTTGGCAGGGGCTTGAAAATTTCCAAATAATGTTCTCCATGTAGAGACTATACAAACAATAGATTTTTCCATTAGTGCGTTTATCTTCTGACCCCAAATGCTATTTTTTTTTGCAAAGTAGCAACTTAATAATTACAGTAATTTCATCCAAAATTGTCTCCCATGTTATGAAAATAATTGGACTTAGTTTGCCCAGTATAAGAACTCTAGTTAACAGTGCAAACATTTGAGTGGTTTATCTTAAATAATTTACAGTTAAGATACACACTTTGAATTTAACGATCTGCATTTTTAATAGGTTCCATCAATCCATCAGATCGATGAAACATTATAAATTCGACGAAGGTGATAGCGCGGTCACTTACTTTTGCTGGTTCAATTGAAAGACCTGGAACATTGCTCAATTGACCATTCATCAAGATGGCCTGGGCTGGAATGACCCCGAAGGTGGGCAGGCAGCTGAAGTTCTGGTGGCCTTCATAGAGGAAAGCCTTGCTGCCTTCATAACTGGTGGACATCCCAACCCCCAGGGAGTACAGAATGGGCTGCAGCCAGGTGTACTCGTACACAAAGGGTGGCATTTTGAAGCCCACAGCCTGTGTTTGCAGGAGAGAAAACTCAACAATGAATAAATAACCTGGTAAAACTGCACCTTGCCTGTCTGTGTATGAGTTAATGTCGGGGGTGAGCAGAGCAGTGAAATGTAGATGTATTTCTGAAAATGCAATTCAGTGAATTTGTTTAATCTCACTTTCAAATTTAAACGATTAAAGAGGCAAGAATCGAATGGTGTACATGGAGCAATGAAACAGTCGTTGTCATTATATTATTTAGGTTTATAAAAGTCAGTTCACTCTATAAACAAACACATGGTGTTTCAGTACGCACTGAATTGCCAGCATAATTATAACTGGTAACCTGGTATATATCCCCTTGAAGACACAACTTGTTAATCAAATCAAGCAAAGTAAAGCTACTATGAGGAACCAAATAATTTGGAAAAATGTAATCTCTTAATATGCAGCAGTGTTCACTTTTGCATTTATAATATCCAATGCTAATGGAAGTAACACACTTTATAATGTGTACGTTTGGCTCAATATGTATAATTACTACTCATTTGTTATAATGACAATTTACCCAGTAGAAAAAAAAAACAAAGAAATCAAAACGCTGCTTGTATATAAAACTTTAGGAAAAAAAAATACATAAAATGTCGTGGTGCTTTACATCATTGGTCAAGACTATAAAAGTTATTAACAAGAGGCGAATTCAGGGCAGTGTCCTTTGGGACATAATAATAGAACCTTCTGTAAACACTTTTAGCAGTGTTCTGTACCTGATCAATTGCCTTGCCAACCGAAGTCACACTTGTGGGTACAGGGGAAACTCCTTGTTGCGCATCAATCTTCTGAAGCACATCCAAGTATTGTCCTAATGATTCTTAAAAGGATTGTTGAAATACAACACGTTATTGACAAAAAACCCACAAATTTAATATAAAGTTAACTTTGCAAGCAAATTGTTTACATGGAAAATGCATGCTAGCCATATTAACAGCCAACAAAGGAATCAACCGTTAATCGTGTTAATAACGATGCAATTTTACAAGAATGAAATTAACAAAAAAAATCTGGACCAAACGTTGCTGGTACATAATTCCACTAACACTATTCCTGGAAGTCAAGACAAAGCCATAAATGCTTTAACACTATTAAGTCTTGGCTTCAACTGACATCAGGCCCTTTAGCTATAAGCAAACTGTATTGTAGAAAAAAAGGATAAGAGGCTAAGATAAGCACAAACCCATAATTCAAAATGTAGACAATGGAATCAAAGTAAATGAAGAACATAAAACAAGTATATTACGCTGTTTACAGTGCGACATTAAATCAGTTGTGGTCAATGCATAGATGACACGAGAACTGCCGTGCAATACAAGTAATGGTGAAAATCAACGGCCTTTAATTTTATTAAAAGGTGTCCAAAAGCCAAAGCGCAGACATCCCACATAATGCATGCAAAGCACAAAGTGCCCATCCAGCAACTTATATAATTAAATGGCTAACATGTATTCTAAGTGACACCATTTTACAGAATGTTTTGTGTCAAAGGGGTGGGGAGGGGTAGTCATGGAAGGGCAAAGGCAGCTGAGAGTGGATCCGGAGAGTAGAGATGGAAACACCAAGATGGCAATTTATGAGTGACACCATGTACTCTCCTTTGAAATCTTGCCACGCCCTGCGATCCCTGAAGGCCAATCATATTGACAATGCTCATGACATAGTTCAATTTACATAACGATTTGTTATTTTTAAGTGGGTGAGGGGGGGTTAATGCTGTATAAAAACAAAAAAATCTGCGTGAAGCTGCTTCAGTGATTCCTTGTCTGCATCAACAGCGAACGCTGTTGTGGTTTACTCAGTGCTCAGATACAACTAAAAGACAATTAAGGTGGCACTTAAAAGGGTCAATGGTTTCACCAGTTGAATTTGATAATTGCCAAAATGTCAGCATTTATGAGATACTCAAGCCAGAGTATCTCGCTGAAAACAAAATATAACTGTACAGATAAATAATTGACTATATTGCCTGCCCGGTGATGGACTGGTGTCACATCGTGGGTATATCCATGCCTTGTGCCCTGTGTCTGCCGGGATAGGCTCTGGCTCACCGCGACCCTGTACAGGACTAAGCGGTCTCTGACAATGAGATGATGAGATGAGATATTACTGCCATCATGCAAAATAAATATAGGTAGCTGGCTTGGTTTAAACGACCAAGGAAATTATAACAAGCATCTGATTATATTAACTGGGAATCTAGTCCACTTGCCAACATAAATGGTATCATTCAGAACTGCTACATAATTGGCTAATATTTCGATGAGAGCAGGCTTGTCCAAACACCTTTCCGAAATGAATGCACCAGTCGGCAATACCACTTCTTCTGCATTTAACCTTGAATGTCACAATTTGATGGTGTTGTGTACAACTATGATATGCAGATGGATAGATAATTATTACAGCAGAAAGTACTCAATGAGCTTGAAAGCTCTGGATGCGTGATTTCTGCGATACAACAAACGTTCGAACTGACCAACACAACAACCTACAAAATTAAAGGTCAAACTCACAGTGATATTGTGCAAAGATGAAACCCTAACCATAATCATAAAACAAATAGTAACACGTGAGACAGCACAAATAAACAAACCCACATGTAGATATGTTTTAGTAGAATGCATGAATGCGTTTGCAATTAACCACCATCCCGGTCACGAACCTCATACGTTTGTGAGTTATTACCCACCTGCACCTACTCAGGATATGTGCTTTGCTCCCTGGACAAAGTCCACAGAATATGAAACGTGATCCAGGACACACATTCCATGCCACACCGGCAAAACGTTATTGAATCCCTAGGTGTAGCCAGTAGTTGTTTGACATACATATATTTGAAAGTGCTTTGCATCTAATGGGGTGTGATTTCATTATATGGTACACCAAATATAAATTCCAAAACATCACTATATATTGGCCTTTTGACAATCTTACACAATATCACACTGTCAAAAATGTAGTGTAGGTGACCTTATTCACTTTTGTGGTTCTCAAGTCAAAGAATTTCATAGACAGATTTTTTTTTAAACCCACATGGATTACCACTGATAACACTCTGCATTGTCATCCCATAACTGCAGGTACCTTGAACTGCATCATTACCAATCAAGCAGCGTTTCTAAAACCCAAAGGCATACTCACATTAATAAGCTGGCATTTGAACACGTTAAATTAAGTAATTATTTTCCAAAAGCATATGCAAGCTTTGATTTCTGTCTCATATGAACTGGATAATTTTTTTTTTATTTTGTCGGCAGTATAGTTTATAGATAATTATGCAAGGCCGCCCCCTACCAGCCTTATCGTTATCACTCTACCTGCAGAGGTCTTGGGATGTGTGCCATCAGTAAAGTCACAGACTTTGTCCCAGTTGTCTCGCACTCTCTCGGGTGTCATAGGCGTGCCTTTGGTCCGCACAATTGCACCCTTTGATCGCTCCCAACGTACTGACACAACAATGCCAAAATTATGCAAGGCAGCTCGCTCACAGATGTGCCTATGCAACATACTGTTTACGGTAAACGAATTCCCGTCAAGACAGCAGCAGGTCATTATTAAATTACATACATTGTGACATAAAAATGCATATAATGGAATGTCACTTGAACATTAAAAATCCTTATGAGCATTAGAAATATTTCAAAAATATGATTGAACAAGTGCTACTTTGAAAGCTTGAATGTTGGCGGCGCAAGACATTCAATTTCAGTATGTAGATAGTGCCACCGTGTGTCTTACTCTGAAAACTGCAAATAACGGCGCTCACACCGGTAACATTTAAGAACGTCCTTTTTATTTCACGGGATTTAAAAACAATATCCTCCTTGGGCTGTAATACCAAATAGATTGGCTAGAAAGCTTAAGGTTGAAAAGTACATTATTATGTGGAAACATGAAAGCACTTACATTTTCCAACCCAGCCACCTCCAACCTGAAGTAAGAAAAACACGACACATGACTATCAAGTTCCTAAAGAAAATGCAGTTAGTGCACACTTGGTGTCAAAGTAGACTCAAATCAAAACATTCGTGTACAAGTGTTTATAATTCTTAGTTTAAAATAGAAAAACTAATTTGCCACACTTCAATGACGGATGCAGTTAATAGTCAGGTTACTGGCATAGTCAATGCCAATGATGTCTGTCACCATACCTCACCATATTTTTATACTTCTAGTTCTTAGTGTAGTGGACAACTGAACAACCAGGCCAGAATGTCTGCTATTACAGTGTCCATCCTGTCACTTTGTCACGAAAGTTTTTCACTTGGCCACTGCATCTAAGTTTTCGCTCCAATCCTGTTCTTGGCTATGTTTTATTCAAGATGTATATAAAGTACACTAAATTGTGGATTCAAGCTTGAGTAACATTTTATACACTAACCTCGAAGATGCAGCCAGTATCCTGACAGCTGTCATGGCACAGCCACAGAATCAGCGGGGCCACATACTCTGGCTTAAGGCCATCGAGAAGTTCTAGAGAAAGTCAAAGAAGAGATGTTAACCCTACGACACGAAAAACATTACCAGCGTTACAACACTCAAAACCAAGTCTGTAAAAATGCTTTTTTAAGTCAAAATCCACGCACATAAAAGAGGGCAAATGAAAGTAAAAAAACCGTACATGTACATACATTGTTATCAAGAATGCCTCAAAAACACATTAATTCCAAAAACAGTATTTGTTTGGGAACTCTATCACATAACGTTTGGTTTTATGCTTAAGTTAGAAAAATTACATCTCTGAGCAAGTACTTTCTGACAATTGTGCGCCGACAATTCCCATCATTATTAATTATTATTTAGCGAATGCCCTTTTCCAGAGTGTATGCCCTCCTCTAACACAAAAAGTAGTACTCCACTGCAAACAATCTGAACGGATACGGTCTCCTGACATGAGACTAATAGCATAAACGGGCCAAAATATATTTTAAAATAACAGCTATTTGAATGACATTCAGAACTTAACGGGGTAGAGAACAATGGGGAATGTGCAGTTTGGCAAGTCTCATACACACCCTGAGGCATCAGAGGCTGGGTGAGTCTTGAGCCAGCAGTGGGTGCCACTGTGTTGCAGTGCACGTTGTACTTCTTTCCCTCGATCGCCAGCGTGTTGGACAAGCCCAGCAAGCCCAGCTTGGCTGCACTGTAATTAGCCTGGCCAAAATTTCCATAGACTCCCGAAGATGAGGATGTCATTATAATTCTACGAAGAAAAAACAATTCAGGTTAGGGTAGAATTTGTAAGCATGCTGCATTACTGTGTTATCACTAAATATACATCACCAGCTGGATGAAGTCTTTGCCCAAGTTGTCACATCCTCTCACAGATCTGAGACGCAAGAGCATCGACCCCTATTAATCACTATTTGTCTCCCTTACAAAACGGTTGTAATATATGTTTAATTAAGACGTATGTTTTATTTGAAAAATATGCATGTGAAAAGTAAAAAATGTAGCTTTAGGTACCAATTCCTTACCTGCCATATTTTTGATTTTTCATGTGGTTCCAAGCTGCTCTGGTTACCAGAAATGAACCCCTGAGATGAACTCTTTGGATAATATCTAAAAATAAAGTGCAAATAAAAGAAAAATACACACATGCATATAAACAACTATAAATCGTGTTAATAATTAAAATAATCATGGTTTTATTGCATTTCTTACCCCAGTCTTGATCACTAATTCGAGGAAAAGTGCGGTCCCGCAAAATTCTGTAAAAACAAAACATGATTTTACATGACACTAACATTGACCATAGAAATGCATTAGAATGCACGTGTATTTTAAATATGTGAACGTATATAATAGGACTTACCCAGCATTATTAACAACCACATCTGCAACAAAAAAATCCCATCAATGTACTGCTTGATGAATGTGACAAATATATTACACCTTACAATTAAAATGTTGTAACAAAAAACATCAGTGCTAAAAAAAAGTGACTTACCAATCCGTCCAAATGCATCCAGGGCACTCTGAATGAGTTTTTCACCATCCTCCACCGAATCTGTTTAATAAACAGATTCGAATGAGATGCACCAGAAATGTCACTTTCTTGCTACATAGCAATCCATTAAATAACTGTACCCTTGACATACCAACACAAGAGTAAACTCTGGTTATCCATTACAGGAGTCAGCATGTTTAACGACTTCAAATCCATACCTGATTGCTCTTTGCAAAAGTGCTTGAACACTCCTACACGTCTTTTGCAATTTAATTGACACGCCATGGGTAATGAACATACCGTGATTGGCAACAGCTTTGCCTCCTTTGACCAATATTTCTTGAACCACCTTGCTGGCTGCACTTGCATTCCTCCCTTCACCTTTAACATCCCCACCCAGATCATTTACTGTGTAAAAAACAAATAAGTAATATTATTACTACATCAATATTACCAATTTCCATTATCAATACGCTCGGTAAAAGCAGCTGTAAGTGTTGTGGTGGTAGCATTCGGTTTTTTTTTTTGCAAAAAAAAAGTTTAACGTGGTTTGAGATTCTTCAAGATGACCTGGTTTGAAATGTTTACTTTGTGATTACCATAGACAGCAAAGAATAGCTCTAATTGTCAACTAATACCCCAATACCATGTCGGTTAATTTAGATTAATTAAAGCTTATACAGTACAAATACTTTATAAGAGTGGCTATACAGTGCAACAAGGTGAAATTGACTTAAGGTCAATTGCCAGCCAGAATAACTTCTGTGGCAGTATCAGCCAGCGCCAGTCCTTGCTCGCTCCTACATCAACCCACATTGACCAATGTGCTATAGTATGATTAAACAACCCCTATGACTTGCATGGTGAGGGAATGCCTTTATTCAGCAGTGGATACCCAATTGGTTGTAAATATTTGTATAATCCTACTCCTAAATATGGCAATATGTTCTGGAGCTAAACACCAATGTCCCTCTGCTAGCCATAAGCAAGTTCATATAGTTTGGCTATTCCTTCGTTAAAAAGAGCTTGAACACATTAGTTTACTATACAGTCAATAGTTTGGACTGCATGGCCCATACAGTAAGGCCACTGTACTGTGGGCTCTTAATTTTCTTAATAATAATAAAAATATGTTTATTATTACGGAAAAAAGTAGCCAGTGAGTTTATAAGCTGCGACACAACAAACCTTTGAATTAGCACAACGTATATTAATGGGTAAATAAACGAAAACATAATCCATATGGGCCAACTTTACGAGTAGGTTTTCAATTTACATAAATTTTTTGGCAATTGGCATGGTACTTACCAACCACAAGAGCACCTCTTTCTGCAAATGCCAGTGCGTATTCCTTTCCCAGACCTGTCAATTAAAATGATAAAAAAAAATAGCCCAATTTTTATGATATTATTTGAAATCAGTCCACAACAGGTCGTTAATTATATGCCCAGTGTGAACGGAGGTTCACATTTGTGTTCCAAACGTTTGTAAATTTGGATCATATCAAATACTGCCAACAATGTATATCAACAATGCATATCATATACTGTAGGATAAAAACTCTACTTACAGCAGGATCGTGATTGTATCAATATATTCAGTACTGTAATGACTTAACCAAAGCAAACACTGTCGATACAAAGTTTTGAACTTCACAAGTTAACGTTTGACTTGATGCTCAAGATAAGGCTGTTTTTCTGTGCCTATCGCTGAACTTTGCTCCACATGTTAGTAGGTCAGAGCAGCAATAGACACGCTTCCAGAGAGAAACATGCAGACCCATGTCGGCACACGATCATCTGTAGCATCACACAACTCCACAAATCTCCTTTCCTATAACTCTCGTTTTGACTAGATACAGTGCGTACAGTAAGCACAGCGCAACACATCCAGCAAGATGAGCCCGAAGCGAAATTACGACAGGAAACTAGAACCAAGCCATTGCTTAAACCTTTATGTGTACACTGCGCAACAAACTAGGGAAACAAGGTGATAGGATGACATTCATATAAACGTAACAAATCAACCAGCTGACTAAATAATTATAGAAACGCAACATTAACTTTGTATTCACATACTGTACCTCCGCCGGCTCCTGTCACCAGCACGACACGTCCGTCGAAACGCAACTGTGCCATGCTTTTATGTTGTTGTTGTTTGTTCTTGTTGTTCACCAGACTTTATAAAACAACAATGTCGACAACGTGTGCGAAGGAACAGACATCAAACACCCTCTGTCCTTAATGGCCGGAGATGGGGCTGCGAAGCTCTGGACAACGACAAGGAGCAATCCATCTTCAGAAAAGAGGGGAGGGTAAAGGGGATTTTAAAAAATGTTAAGTTAGTAATGACATTTATGTCTGCGAATGAAATCTGTTCTCGTGATTTTTTACATGAATTGTATTTATATTACGCCTGATTGAACAGCATATGTGTATTTTAAACGTACGATAATATACGTGCGACGCCGTTTTCTTGCACTGCTGAAAATGGATTCGTCCGCAAGCCTGCACCATTTCTCGGTTCAGAGTCCATTTAAATTAGCGATCCGATGCTTCAGGCGTTACTGTTCTCTCTTCGTTATACTCTACTATAACTCTAATTGGCCGTGGTCGGGTCACTTCTGGATAAAGGTCTCACGATCCTGCGATAATAATAATAATACATCCAGCACCAGAATCCATGTAAACTGACACCACTGCCGGAGTTGGAGCAACGTGTGTTGCTCCAACTTGTGTATTGCTCCAACTTGCGTGTTACTCCAACTCCGAATGGAGCGTAAGCTTGACGGGGTTCACGCGAACTGACAAGAAAAAGCAATCAGCAGTCTTTCACATGACAACAGCTTAAACATGGACGGTATAATAATGATTATTGGTCATATAGTGGAGGTTGCAGGTTCAACCTCATGACGTGGGTTTTTTGTTAAACAATGATCAAGTCTGAGAACTTCTGTAAGAGTTGTTCTTCAGGATTCGCCGTGTCGAGCCCCTGAAACCCTGCATCACTGCAATGATCAATTTCCTGGAACCGTGTCTGCCCACGTAGTGTAATGGGCAATATGTGACTCCTACAAATGTATGGTCACAATTGAGGAGTTTAAAATGACTCTTTTGTGTTTCTCGGTGAGAAAGGTCAGATTTGGATGTGTTTTTGTTAAGGGGTTGTGTGGGGCGAACTTGTTTAGTTTCACCACGAGGGAGTGTCCGTGGAAGTGAGCATTAAGTTGGCCGCGTCAGGCTTCCGGTTCTCAGAGAAGAGCCTGCAGAACCATCACAACGAATGACTCGTGTCTCTGCTTTTCCTGCACTAAACACGACATCATCTGTAAACAGGTAACTCATGCCTGAGGCCTGTAACAAATAGCACAGTTGATCAGCAGGCAAGCCTACGTTTTATTTCGGCACAAGTAAAACCCAAGCAAGGCAAGGATATGTTGTGTTCCCGAACATATTCGCTCGTTTAGTCTAGAGATTTGTCACCCGACAAAAAGGATTTAGACCAAATTTGTTTCTCGCATAGGCACATATTGGCGCTTCTTAAGAATGTGCGAATGTACCTGTGAGGTCACAATCCAGAAGGTACAATTTTCCGCAAACTTTTTAACTGAGACAATGCTCTTTCCTACACCGATCAAATGGGGGCTGATTAGAGTTCTCGCGAAGCGTGAATTCCTCCGGTCCCTGATCTTCCTGGACATCACGCTCCGACGACGTTCACGCATGCATCGGGCATCCATCCTAACTTCCCAGGGCAGACATGCTGGAACTCCACTCACTCTCCATCGTAACAACGAGGAAACCGCTATGGGCACTTTTTTTGCCAGTATACATATATAAGATGGGCGGCACGGTGGCCCA
>JAZEWT010000015.1:11472046-11485993 GCA_036362905.1 Mordacia mordax | reverse complement strand
GGGCGACCGGGGCCTCGGCGACGCGAGGCCGCGGTCGCGTTTCCCACTGTGGCCGAAGCTTCCGAGGCAGGACGCGTTGATAGCTCTGCTGTTGTTGTAGCTGCACGACGGCTATGAGGATAGTCGTCAAGTCGCGTCGCAACGACAGCGCGGGTCGACGATTGTGGGTGGCGAGCTGTCGAGAGAGGGCGCACAGCACACGCAGTGCGGCGCAGATGAAACAAAGTTCACAGCCGTCACGGGCCCAACGGAGGTCATTTGGGCGAAACGTCGATTGTTTTTAAAAAAAAAAATGCTGGAATACTCAGAGCAATTGCAAATAACACTCCCATAAAAGACATGTAGGTGACGTATCGAGAAATGGCCTTGCGGAGTGTTTAAATTAAAAAGGGCCATCGCCTGAAACGTCGCTTAATTATATTTCCCTGAAGGGCCGGTGTAATTGATGAATGTGTTGAGTGTTTTTTACTCGTATCACAATACAGCTTTAATTATGGGGTTGCAGATGCACTCATTGTAGGGTTGTCATTCACCGAAGTACAATACTTATGTGGTATGGGATTGAACCGTGAATTGGGACTTGGGTGCGCTTCCCCACAGCGCCACCTGTGAAATCCCTGACCAAGTGTATGCGTCTGAGTTGATAATAACAATTGCATTTATAGAACGCTTTTCACCCGAGGATCTTAATGCCAGTCTTTGGATTGGCTACTCGAGCCGAGGTCAGATCATTACTGCATTGCCATTCTCCCATGCTCATACACTGTACTCTGCATATACTAACTTTCGACGACCAGACCTTTGTCAAGAAGACCTAATCCCGCAGTGGTTTGGCAAAGGGTTCGTTAATACCGGGGTCTGATCATTCATCTTTTGGTCAGCTAATAACCCACAATCACGTAAAGGATTATTCATGAATCCCTTAAATGAGTATACATTGAGCACAGAAATACAGTCCAACAAATATGTACGTTTTATCTATTTAAATTCGTATTTAGCACATTTAATGTTGTAGATTTTTTAAAATACATACAATCGTAATCTGCTTTTGCATATTTTCCCTACATTCAGATTTGTATTTGATCGCTTCATAATGGCCTCCACCAGCCAGCAACCAATATCAACTTATACAGAATCGAAGCTGTCTAAGAATGGAGCATCCCTCGGAACCTCTGAGGATCCTCCAAGCAAGAAACCCAGAGTGGAGGTTGCGAGTAATCAAGACAATACAGCCACCATCGCTGCACCCACAGGTAGGAGTACAGAGCAATTTTCATGGAGCACATGGGTGTCCCTGAAATTAGATAAATGGTGTTTATATGACATTGCATTTGCAATCAACCATAAACTACTCTATAAAGGGAACACTGATTACTTCTTTCGTTTTATTGAACAATTACTTTTATCACTTATTTTATGTCTTTCTCTAAATTATAGCCATTATTTGACGTTCATTTGAACCGCTCTAATGTTGTTTTGAACACGCCATTCTCTCCACTGCACAGATTTGTAACAAAAAAATGTTATTTATTGATAAGTGCTTAGAAAAGCTGCTCTCTTGGGACAGCCGTGTCGATCGCTCCCTCACCCACTCGCCTGCATCTCATGACAGCCTGCTCAGTCCTCCAAACATTTGGTGATTGGGTTAATGTGATTCCGGTGTGCGAGCAAGACAATGGAACCCTTTCAAATGGACCCTGACCTTCGTCCATTGTCCTGGAAGAAAGCAACGCTATAGAAGAGAGTAAACATATGCATGTACCTACATATAAATAGGTGTCACACACGACACACACACACAGTGCCTGAGGATGCCTCTAACGTGAGGCAAAGCGTCGCGATGGAGGGTGAGGGAGCGATCGACGCGGCTGTCCCGAGAGAGCAGCTTTTCGAAGCAATCATCATGCATCGAGCCGTGAAAAGCTACATCATTGTTGTTGATTTGCTGTTCATGTCGTTGTTGTTGCTGACATGCCGTTCTCTCCACAGCTCTGTGCAGCGCTTTGTAATCCACGGGTGAAATGCGCTCTAGAAGTGCAATGATTATTATGGAATTTCTCCACATCACCTCTGTTGCCGTGATAACATATTGAGTTTTATGATATGTCCTTGCATCCAAATAACTTTGGTGATACATTTGTATGTGCAGTACATTTTGCCAATGATGGCTCAACGACATCTTCAGTTTGTACCACATGGTATTTGGTGTGATGTCTGACGTTGAGCTCTTATGTGCTTCACACTCACCGATTATTTATTCAGTTCGTGGTGCGCTACGCACGTGGAACAATACATCAACGTCATGTTGAATAACAGGGTTTTACGGCATGACTAAAGCTGCAGTAGCATTGCCAGTAATGTCGTTGTAAGCTGCATTGTGCACAAATACGCAAAGCACAAAAAAATGTGCACATCACGTATTTGAAAATAAAAAAATCTGCATATAACGAGTAAGTTATGGCACCACGATGGAAAGCTATATGTGGTTTACACCTATGCTCACGTTCAAATGCTCATGTTGGTTTGGATCTATGTGCTCCCCTTCTATTGAACGCATACACTCAAATAATGCTAGTACACAGCATAAATGTAAGAACTCGGTATTCGTAGCTTGTGTATTGTTTTGTACAGTTGTTAGTGCAGGGGTTTGGTTTATTTTAACACAGTCTTCCCAAAAGAAGAACGAACAGACATCACATCCTCGAGTTGTACACCAAATAACAATGTAACTTTTCTTATTTAGTCTTAGCAGTCACGCCCACAGCGACTTGCCAGAAATTATGTAATTTTAGCATTGAGTGCGGAATGTGATTGCCAATTATATTTTTTCTAGTATTGTGTGCAAGTGTGAAGGTGGTGTGATTTGTTTTACTGCAACCAGGGATGCAGTGAACTGACATGGCCTGGGTGAATGTCTCAGCTGAATTAAGCGCCTGCTCGGGAACATTTATTCCTTCCTTCGTTTGTTTAACAATTATTTTCATCGCTTATTTTATGCCTTCTCTAAACTATAGGCTTCATTTGACTGTCAATTAAACTGCTCTGATGTTGTTGTTGACGTGCCGTTCTCTCCACATCCCTGTGCAGCGTTTTTGTGACCCCCGGGTGAAAAGCGCTGTTGAAGTGCAATGCTTTATTATTAACTTTGGAGCGGAGTGAACTAATGTGATCTCAAGGCATGTGCAAGGCCACCTCAGTGCACTGCTGATGTGGCAACCATTAGTCGGTGTACTTTTCCATATACAGAGTGGGTTCATTGTTGGTTGTTGCTTCGTCCCATATGTGTGGGAAATCATCAATTATTTACCATAACAGGTTATCGATAGAATATAGCAGCCTGTTGTCTTAATGGTCGTCCAGTAAAACTTAAATACTTGCACTAAATAGAGCAATAACACTGCCTATAACATAAAGTATAGGATAGGGAACGTTTTGGGCAATGCACGTTGTAAAGCTTCTTATATTCTTTGTTATTTTTAAGACCGTATTATTTGCACATTTCTTGAATCTTTTTTGTGTGTCACAATATATCACCAATTAATTTGTATGAAATATGGAGTTTCCATACTTGAAATGTGCCGCATAAAAGAGGTGAACCAAACTGCAAACTTGTAATAAATACATTGAATAAACTTGTTTCTGGAAAAGTTCAATAACGATATCATTGCACATTGGGAAATTATCTGCTTCTCATGACTGGGATTGTGTTTTAAATGTCCTTGTGTTGGTGCAGTGGAAAGTGGAACCTTTCAAGAGCAGATTTCCAAAACCCGTGCAGCTTTCGCTCCATCTGTATTGGAGTTACATTTCAACAAGAAAAGGATACGAACTCTGTCTCATGCTGATGCTCTCGCAGGTAGCTCAAGTGGCATCTTATATTGGATGTCACGTGATCAGCGTGTCCAAGGTATGTTCATTTAAACTTGCTTGCCTGCTTCGCCAGTATGTTCACGTGCATTTCAGCAAATTTGTCACGATACTTTGTCGGCTAATATCGGATATATGTATACAAGAGAACACCATGACTGTTTTCATTACAGCTGTTTACAATAAAACAAATGTGTACCTACATTGGTAGAAAACACGTGTTTTTTTAAGGATACTACAAGTACCAGTAAGTTGCATTGGATTGCGGTGATGTGGACATGACATGCAGAAGGCTGCAGCTTCTCACTGCACGTTAAGGAAACCTAATTAAGAAATATAGATTTACATTTAGGGTGGCGCGGTGGCGCAGTGGTTAGCGCTGACGCCTCACAGCAAGAAGGTCCCTGGTTCGAATCTCTCGGCTCGGGTGCCTTTCTGTGTGGAGTTTGCATGCTCTCCCCGTGTCCGTGTGGGTTTTCGCCGGGTACTCCGGTTTCCTCCCACAGTCCAAAAGCATGCTCCTGGATAGGTTGATTGGCTCGCAGACTAAAATTGTCCCGCAATGCCCGGCGATGGACCGGCGTCCCGTCGTCGGGTGTATTCCTGCCTTACGCCCTGTGTTTCCGGGATAGGCTCCGGCTCACCGTGACCCTATATAGGATTAAGCGGTTTCAGATAATGAGAACAAACAAATGTCTGTCCCTGAGTGGGCTTGAACCACCAACCTTTCGGTGAACAGCTGAATGCGCTAACCACTAACACCAGAGATAGGTGTGGAGGGTCGAGAGAACTGTATAAACACATCACTAATGATGAGCCATATCATTAATTCACGGTTGGCACTCAACAATAACTAAATGGATACGTAAATAACCTACTTGTTGTCCTTGCATCAGAGACCAGTCATTGATCTGCAGTTTGTGTCATGTCCCCATCTCATTTCTTCCAACCATTTTCCATTTCACGGACTTGTATTCATACACTGTTCCATAGGGTGGAAAACTACCGCTATTAATAATTAAATGCAAAACATGGCAAATTGGGGTTCCATTCTCAAGTACATAACTGTGCCAATCGTATTCCTCCGGTATCTGACACGGCAACATAATTCTGACTTCTTGTGTGTAAAATATCCTTACATGCGTCCCAGGGTGGGCTAGAACCACCAACCTTTCAGTTAACAGCCAAATGCGCTAACCAATTGTGCCACAGCTTCACGAATCGATGACAACAACGAACTGCTCCCTGGCATCCCTGCCATCCCTGCCTACTTGATCAATCGTCTACAACTTGTGCAGAATGCGGCTGCTCGAGTCCTCACTCGCACACCCATCCACGATCACATATCCCCAGTACTGATGTCTCTCCACTTGTTACCAGTTAAAGACAAGATTGAATTCAAAATCCTCCTCACCTACAAGGCTCTCTCACTGACGCTACTCCGACATACATCCGTGACCTACTTCAGGCACCCTCCTCAACATGACAACTTCGATCCTCTAATACGGGCTTGCTGCATGTGCCCAGATTGCACCTCCATTTATTTTATGAGTGACAGGGCCTTCTAGCACGCTGTTCCCAGACTCTGGAACGCCCTTCATTTCGAGATTCCATCAGCTGAGTCCCTGGGCATCTTCAGATCTCGTCTCAAGACTCGTTCCGTAAGGCTGTCAAGACTTCTGGGAAGGACTATTAATGCGGCTCACTGTTGACATGCTCAGATGATGGCTCGCTGCAGACCTGCACCTACTCGGGAACATTGATTCCTTCCTTGATGAAGAATTTTTTTATATCGCCTATTTTGTCCTATAATTTATTGCCATTATTTGACTCAGTTGAACTGTCCTGATGTTGGTGTTGTTGACATGTAGTTCTCTCCGCAGCTCAGATTTGAAAAAATACATTATTGTTGCTGATTTTCTGTTTTTATGATGTTGTTGCTGACATGCCACACTCTCCACAGGTCTGTGCAGTACATTGTGGCCCCCGGGGGAAAAGCGCTTTAGAAGTGCAATTATTATTAATCCTGTAAATAGTTTCAATGAAGAAAAGCCTATACCGACACAGAGGCAGGGTTACTGGGCAGTGGGGTGATGCAGTGGTGACATCGGTGCCTCAGAGAAAGGATGTCCTGCCCGAAATGGGTCTGTCCCTGCCTCGAGTGCCTTTCTACGTGGAGTATGTGTATTCTCCCCATGTTCTGTGTGGGTTTCCTCCAGGTTCTCCCGTTTTTCTCCATCAATTAAAAAAAAAACTCATTAATTAAATGACTGCGACCATAATCATAAGGAGCAGTGAATGGCGCGCTGACATCGGCTGCCTGCATGATCCCCCCCCCTCTTCTCGCACCTCCGAAGTCGTGTCTCGCCCATGACCAGGCATGACATTTGCGCGGGTTACAAATTGTACTATTATCATTACTGCTGTCATTCAGTATTCGTGTTAATGGTAGAGGTGGTGAGGGTTTTTTTTTTAAATGAATAACCTTGTCTCCTCCACATAGATAACTGGGCCCTACTCTATGCCCAGCGACTTGCATTGAAGCAGAAGCTTCCACTCTACATCTGCTTTTGTCTGGTGCCCAAATATCTGGATGCAACCATACGACACTTCGGCTTCATGCTTCGAGGTCTCCAAGAGGTTGAAAAGGTATGTATAAGTAATTTCTTTGGTTAATGTATTGTGTAAATTAATCGAACACTGTCATTAAAATACGATTACTCAATCTCAACTTTACATGCGATGCCTATAGTCTTGCAACAAACTATTCAAGGAATACAGGATGTAATGAATTGTTATGATTCAAGGATAATTTGTCTTGTACTGTTATCTTTTTACTGTATACCGGCTGTCTCGTTTGTATTCTTTGCTCTACTCTCTCATGTCATCGTGACAATTGGCTTTAAGGAAAAATGTGCACAACATAGCTGTAAAGAGGAAACAATGGATTACATGGACAATTAAATGCACGTTGTGTAAAATAATGTCTTTATGTCTTCGAGTAGATGAATTCAGACGCTCATAAAGACGCATTTTTATTTTGCAGGAGTGCCGCTCGCTCGAGATCTCTTTCCACCTCCTGCAAGGCCATGCCAAGGATGTTCTTCCTCCGTTCATAATGGAGAAGAAGATTGGCGCTGTTGTGACAGACTTCTCCCCTCTCCGTTTGCCCAGGCAGTGGTTGAAAGACTTAGTCAAAGCTATGCCAACAAATATACCTTTAGCACAGGCAAGTGTCTGTGTAAATAACTGCACTGGATGTACTCTGTAATGTGTGCATAGATTGTTACGTTTACAGTAACGAAAATGCTATTAACATTGTCGTTGATTTATCCATGAAAATATCACGCAGATTCAATACACTGTCATGTACTAGAATGTGTAGCCATTTCAATATTGCACTTTGCATGTGTAAACAAATAAGAGTAACTGGCGAACATAGATGGGGGTCACAAATGCCTGTGCTGCCATCTCCTTATCATTGTGCAGCACGATTTGGGACTAAGAAATATACATGATCTATCAACCCTTGCCTCCAAAGCTGTGTATTACAGGCATGTATGGCATGGGTTATTTGACCATACTTCATCACATTAGTACAGGTTGGTCAAAGTGGGGAATATAGATGTGTGTGGATATAGACGTACTGCACACTGATGCATGCTGTTGCACTGACGTGTGCTACCCACCATGTGGCCCTGTACCATATAACAATCTGGTGAACACATACTCATTCACGCAATGTCCTTACACGTAGCTAAACATATTAGTTTTGAGACTGACAGCTTTGTGACGTGCGTACACTCTGCAGGTGGATACACACAATGTGGTGCCATGCTGGGAGGCGTCGGACAAGCTGGAATATGGGGCCCGGACAATACGCAGGAAAATACATGACAAGCTGTCGCAGTTCTGTACTGAATTCCCCCCAGTGATTAAGCACCCGTATCCAGCCAAAAGCCAGCCAAAGGTAATGTACCACATTCAGTTAAATTTGTCCATGTTGACGATATGAATTCTAGCTATTAACAAAACCAGTGTGGGTGCATTTGTTCTCTTAGAGATATAGAAATATAATCACAGCATGATTTACAGTGCAGTGCTGCAATTTTCTGCTCATGCTACTTATGGAAAAAGGGCCTCCACTACTCTAGAGAAAACCTCCAGTAGGTATTTTGGCTTGCTTTGCAAACTGACTTTTTATATGATGTGTAATACCCACAATTTACTCCACCACACGCCATATTAATAATAATTGCATTTACAGAGCGCTTTTCACCCGAGTCGCAAAGCCCTGCACAGAACTGCGGAGAGAACGGCCACGTCAACAACGGCATTAGAACGGAAAATGAGCAACAATGAAATTTGTGTTTTTTTCTAATATACACAATCTTTGCAAAACAACATGTACATTAACAACGAAATAATAGACAATGTTTTAATAATTTGCAGTGTATTCATTTACAGAATCGAAGCTGTCTACTGACACCTGAAGATTGAACCGGCAACCTCTGGATTGCAGTTTAAAAATTACAGTTTGCAAGACACACATTGAGCAGAATATTTATTAGTATGGATCCCACAACATTGGTTATCCCCATTGGTAGACCTGAGCAAATGGTATAAATTACCATTGTCTAGTACATGATTTACGTTTGAAATCATCGTAGCTTTATACGCAGTGTATGCCTTCAAGTGAAAATCCGTTGGGAACTGCTGCCAGATTACGTCAAACCTGTGCGCTGTCAGAAACGCAATGAGACATCCAAGAGCGTTATGTGCTACTGTGTTGCAGGAGACAAACTGGGATGAGGCACGGCAGTCACTCGAGGTTGACCAAAGCGTGGGAGAAGTGGCGTGGGCTCAGCCTGGCACGGCAGCAGGACTGGAAATGCTCAACTCCTTCATAAAGGAGAGGCTGAAGCTATTCAGCACTGACCGCAATAACCCAAACTGCGATGCGCTCAGTAATCTCTCGCCGTGGATTCACTTTGGTGCGCAGAGCAAGTCCCTCGGCAGCAGGCTGTGTCACGTGCATTACATTGAAAAAGCCTTGACTATCATAACTAAATATTTTAGTACCTTTTATGTGGCAGTTTGAACATTTTCCCCGTGCGGCTCGTATTTGGAAACAGTGACAATCATTTTGTCCCGTCAGCCAAATGTCATTATACGTTATCGCACATAGGCACTTCCAATGTTGCTTCAAAAATGTAACAAAACTTTGCAAATACAAATGTTTATGAAATAAATGCGTATATTATTTTGCATGTATTAGTGGTCATTATGTGCGATTCACCGTGACTGTGCTTATGTTTTACTTGTAGGCCAGATCTCCGTGCAGAGGTGTGTTATTGAGGTGACTAAATTGAAATCCACATACCGTGAGTGTGTTGACTCGTACATTGAAGAGGCAGTCGTGAGACGGGAACTTGGCGACAATTTCTGCTTCTACAACAAAAACTATGACAACGTAAAAGGTGTGTGCACTTCAAAACATCTCTGGAACATAATTTTGCATTCTACGTATTGCTTTACTGTGTACAATTTCGAGGCATTCCTAACTTGTTTATTGATGTTTGTGTTTTTATTTAGGGGCGTATGACTGGGCAAAAAAGACCCTAGATGCTCATGCAAACGACAAGCGAGAATACATTTATTCGCTGAAGCAACTGGAAGAAGCTAAAACTCACGACCAACTTTGGAATGCAGCCCAGGTAAGGCTTCAGGTCCAGCATGCCTGCATGCCCAATTCTCTTCATCAGCACTCAATTTTATCACGATGTGGCTGTGACTGGCTTATTCTGTTATGTTTGATGGCAACAGCTGCAGATGGTGCTGGAAGGAAAGATGCATGGGTTCATGCGCATGTACTGGGCAAAGAAAGTCCTGGAGTGGACAAGCTCTGTAGAGGAGGCCCTCCGCATTGCAATTTACCTCAATGATCGCTACGAGCTGGATGGAAGTGACCCAAATGGCTACGTTGGTAAAGCAAACACCTTATTCTACTGTGGGTGTATGTGGTTGTGCTGTTTATCTCTTGTCGGGTTGTGTTGCATATTATTTGGCAAGATGTCCATTTTGCTCCTTGTGCTGGGTATGGTCCTTTGCAGAGTGCACAATGATGAGCATGTTGCGGTTTCACCACGTTGCCAAGTGATAAGCATGGACACACAAGTCATGAAGCTAATAAATAAAATTGGCTGGCCGACATCAAACACCAATAGCAGCTGCCAACTCTTTAAGAACCTAAACAATGGCATTCGGCTCCAAAAGAACCCCCCCATATGTGGATCGGATTCAGGAACAATATTCATAACCCAAAAAAACCCATCAGACACTTACCATTGCCAATACACTTAGTATGACCTTGGCTGCAAAAACATTCTGAATGAATAATAATGTAAATTCTATACTTGGTCATGGACGAGACACGGCTATGGAGGCCTGAAAAAACCCTAGTTGGGTAAAAGGGGGAGGGGGGGATCAGCCAGATGGTCAACCAGTGCCAACCCACCAGACACTGCATCCTATATATTATGTTATCACCCAATTAGTGAGTGTTTTTTGATTTGTGGAATAAAATGTAACTCGGAAGAAACCCACTTCAAACAGGGGAAAACACAGAAAGGCAACGGAGGCAGAAATCGAACAACCTCAGGCAGCTCTTCATTAATGTGAGGTGCAGTTATTAACACTGCAACCTCCCTGTCACCCTGAAATTAAACTCCAAACAGCGTGGTACTTTAACATTACGAGGTGTTCAAGGTCATCTGGTAACAATTCGCGCACATATTTTCATGTAGAAAAGGTGAAATGAAATGTAATGAGCCTGCAGCAGCATGGCATTAACCTGTAAATACCACGGATGTGCACAGGTCTGTTTTTGTTTTTCCTAGTATTGCTTAGAATGGAATTATGATTACATCCCAAACAGTACCTTTATATTACCACTGCCATAAGAACTTGTATTTTTACATTATGCATGCAAGTGTCTTTTTTGCCTAGGTTTTGCGCACGCGAAGGTTAACGCATGCGTGATTTTTATTTTCACAAGGCTGCATGTGGTCAATCTGTGGCACGCACGACCGGGCCTGGGCTGATCGCGCAGTTTATGGCAAGATCAGATACATGAACTACGCAGGCTGCAAACGCAAGTTTGACGTGGATGTATATGAACAACGTTACAACTTAAACAAACCGGACTTGCCATGAAAAGAACAGCACAGGTATACAGTTGATGATTGTTTCGAAAAGCTGCTCTCTCCTCTCCTCGCGACGTTTCGCCTCACACGTTGGAGGCATCCTCAGGCGTAGTGCCTCCAACATGTGAGGCGAAACGTCGCGAGGAGAGGAGAGAGAGCCATCGACGCGGCTGTCCCGAGAGAGCAGCTTTTCGAAGCAATCATCATGCATCGAGCCGTGAAAACCTACATCATTACACAGGTATACAGTTGTTGTTAAAGACACACATTTTGAACTAAAAGTACTTTTTTTAGATAATAGTAATGTTTTCTTAGTATATCGTGGCCTTTACATTTTTACTTTTTACCCTAACATCTAACATACGCTTTTTTTAATAACTATTACATGTTGACGTGCACGGTTATGACACACCCGTATAATAGACTATTTTACGTATAGTTTTAGAAGGTAATTTCTCGTTGACTGTTATATTAAGTGGTTACCGTTTATTAATGTTAGTGATTTGTAACTTAGGAGCACCTCCGCTCTCGCAACCTTCCTGTGCGCAGATTCGCCTAAGCTGCTGTGATACGCTAATTTACCATTTCGCTGTTTTCCAGGAATGTAGCAACCCCTGTAATCAGAGAGGTCCTTCTGTGTACGTATTTAACAAAATAGTTTGAGTGCAGTTGTCTGTTTTTAGTGTTGAAAATAAACATGCACACTTATGCTGTATGCTAAACTGGTGTCAAGTTTCATAACATCCCAATATATAAAACTGATATGATCACACAGAACATAATTTAATATTGAATCAAGGGACACTTTCCATTTACCCATTTTAGATTACATTTATTGATCAAAACTACTTTATATTCTGCCAAATTCCTAAGCAGTAGTATGAAACTGGTAAAAAGCATTCCTGTACAGCACATTTAATAACATTACGAAAACCTTACTAGTGTATTGCTAATAAAAGCAATCCATTCCACTTATTGCTTAAAATGAAAATGCCAGATGGGGAGACAATCCAGAAGCAATCATTACAGGCTAATTGACTCCCCGCTGCATATTGTGCTATGTTTTGTTAAAGGCCAAGGCACCATTGCATTTATTCCTAATATGGGAGAAAAATATGCCAAGAGCTTGTGATTCTTGCAGACTGCACACAAAATCAATGAAAAATGTAGCGGTCAACCACATACTGCGTACAAAACAGCACTGGGAATAATAACAATGTCATGAAGACGTAATAGTTTCTAATATAAAACCTGGTCAGGCAGTAAAAGTCTTCCCAGAGGTTCTCCAAATCATAGGGTTGTAGCCCTGTAATTGAGGTCTGCATAACCTGTGCTTCCAGCCGACCACTGGCCAAACGATTCCACGAGTATTCATCTGGAAAGACAACTACTTGAGCTATTCTGTACCGCAGCCCGAGAAGTTTGTGCGGAGCGGCATGATAGCGCACTCATAACGAGCATGGTCGGAGCGCGGACGAGCCGACCTCCGCAGCTGTTTGGCGGCGTGACTGAGTTGGAAGGCGGTGTCTGGGTGCGTTTTTTCGGGCAGCAGCGAACACTCCCGTTCCAGCAACTCCGCCACACCTGTCAGAAGGTCCTGGAAGCCAAATGCCAGGGCGGCCTTGCGTAGCCGGTTTAATTCCTGCATCAAGACACAGAGCCCCCACATAGCCTTAACAGATTATAGGATCAAGTGCTGTTAGTGACCACCTATGAATGCGAGTAAGGCACACGATCGGGTGGGTGGCCAGCACCATGCCCGGTTGCCTTTGTCTCCCGAATAGCAATGTTTACACAACGCATGAGGTATTCATTTGAGGCTAAGTCGACCTAGGGAAGGCCCAGAACCAGTTTAAAAACTCTTGGCCGCGACCTGGAATTTAACTCGGTGTGTCAGTCTAGTCGTGCAGCGTAGTAACCATAACACCACTACCGCTCCCTGCAGTAGTACACACACGATAGTTTTCTCGCACATTGTGGTAAGTAAAGTTCCAGTGCAGTAGTAAATATCCTCTCGTTATTCTCACCTTGTAGAAGGTCTGTGTTTTTTCTGGAAGTTTCCTGGCATTTCTCAAAATCTTTTGCACATCCGTCTGTTGGTAAAATGAAAAAATCAGCTTCCGTATTTCTAAACTAATTTTAGCCAACTATATAATGATATTCTTTCTAACGGTCAAACATTTCCCCAAATTTCAATGAGTTCTTTAATGTGGTGACGATGATAATGAACATAATGTTGTTCAGGTATTTACATGTAAGCTCACCTGTAGTCCACCCTGCTTAATCCACACCACAACGTTTTGCGCATAGCTGCGTTTTGTGGCTGGGATCATGGGAAACGGTGTCCGAGTGTCATCTTCTCCATATGGGTTTTCTGCAAAATCTTAAACAAGACACAAGCACTTATAAGTAAAGAGTCCCATCACAGCAATGAGGCAGAAATCCGAATCTAATTATGATGCGATTTGTGTGTAAAGCTGCACTGCATACCAGAGATGGGACCCAGCTGTGTGAATTTTCCCAGCCATGGTAAAGTATCCAAGCCAGGCTCAAACACGGACATCATCAGGTTAGACTTCTTTTTGCTGTCGGCTTGAGAGTACAGCATACCAAACCATGTCGGGCTGGACAAACAAGGAAGCAATTGACACATTAGTGAATACCATCCAACCATAATTTTTAAAAATAAGATGTGTTGTTGAATCTCAACCCTGACTGTTCAAACCTGTGAGATTTCAGCCAATAGACTGCTTATTGCGAATCATTTGAAAGTGTTAAAAATGTAATGATGTAGGTTTTCACGGCTCGATGCATGATGATTGCTTCGAAAAGCTGCTCTCTCGGGACAGCCGCGTCGATGGCTCTCTCTCCTCTC